>CAIGRL010235380.1:0-20443 GCA_903798325.1 Fraxinus xanthoxyloides
ACCAAAATCTTTTATCCGTATCACCCATGTTTTCAAACATTTAAAACTTATCTTCCAACCCACTCCACCCCAAACAAAAAATCTACAAAATTATTCCACCATTTCTACTCCTCTTAAATCACCCCCTCCCCCTCATTTCGTCCATGCTCAACCTAACCCAAATCAATTGTTTCTTCCATTTTCAATCCAAACCTTCCTCCTCCATCAAGAATTTGAACAATTCTTCCATTAATCCTTTAAGACCCATTTGAAGTTTGAAAAGAACCCAAAAATAAAGGAGGCGATCACTCAAAAAGATTATGGAGTATTTGCTCCAGGTGGAGGTAATTCGGGTCATGTTGGATGAAGGTGGCTCAGGGCCGACGTCTAATGGGGATGCAACTGTGACTACTCAGCCTAAGAGAACCCAAGGTGGCTCAGGGCCGACGTCTAATGGGCATGGAAGATAAGTTTTAAAGGTTTGGGAATGTGAATGGTAAAAATAAAATATTTTGGTATATATTTGTAAAAAAAAAAAAAAAGTTTATGATCAAAACTATAATTATTCCTTTTTTAATCTTTTGAAATTTTACTGTTTTTAAATGGTAAAATTAACGGAATTCACAAAATATTTCAAACAGGAGGTTTTCTACCATTTTCAATAGATTGGGTGTATATTGAAATTGGAAACGTTTTTAGAGGGGGTTTTGCTATTAATCTTTTTCTTTATTTCATTTCACGAACCCACCAATTTTCACGAACTTTTAGCAATATTACACAACCCCAAGTAAATAAGTAAATCACGTCGGAATGAGAATATTATAATCATCACGTCGTCTCATTAATTGAACTTAACTGGTGCAAATAATATTTTAGTTTAATTTTCTTCTTTGATATTGTAAAATTCATTCTACTGATTTTTCGACGTGATAACAAACTTTGTTGCGACAATATATTCTTCCATTTCTTTTGCCTATTCCTATATGATGTTATCATAAATCTCACATGATAATTACCTGACGGCTGGGAATGAGCACAAATTGAGGCGTCAAAGTGTGTTATCGTCGCCGTTCCGATATTTAAATTAGAAAGAAGGAATGTTTGTTGTGAAACAATGAAAAATGTACTAGAATATTGAATGGTGCCCGATATTTATAGAGAGAGAGAGAGTACAATTCTACCCAAAAATGTGATACTCTGTTCCTTATATTTTTGGAAGTCGTAAAATACTTTTGGATGAAATTGTAGGATTAAAGTAGTAGTGTCCTTTTAGGATAGGAAGTTGAGAAGAAAGTGGGAGGAAAATCGAGCATTGAAGATGATGCTAGTGACTCGACGCCCGAGGATCGAGCTCACCATTTGATCCCTGCAAAATGGGACACCACGGGATAGAGGGCCCTCAGGGGTTGACTAATTATGTGCACATCACTATTCATTTTGATTTAGTTGTTTTCAAGCTTTCAGCTACTAGAGATTCACAAACATGAACAAAAAACATAACCTTACTCGAGGAACCTTGTTTTCATACTTTTGATCAAATTCGATGTAAAAGTGGATTGAATCATTGAGCAGCCAGATGCCAAGACTCAAGGCAGCCTAACACGGTTTTGGTCCGGACTGGCACAGGTAAAATAGGGCGTGCCAGGGACCAGGGACCGACATTAGGTGCTCAGGCTGGTCGCCCATGCAGGCCTGCACCTTAGTAGAAGGGAAAAAAAAAATGATTTTGCCCCTAAGCCTGGAAATTCAAAGCTGCACAACCAAAAAAATATCATCTTTTCCTTTTAAAATAATTTTCCCAGAAACACACAATTTCATTTAATCACTGTTTACTGGCTGAAATAGTTTTTCAAAACAATTTCCTTTTTGCAATATACATAAAAAATAAATAACCTCTTCAAAGGGCAAAATCACCTACAACCATTCCAAACCAATATAGTTCTATCCCAATAAAGGACCAAATATAGCAAATAATTATTAAGTAGATGACCCACGATGCGCTAGAAGAATTTCAGTTTTCCCTTAGCAACGGATGCCTTTGCCTGCTGCAAGTGACACGAGGCTTTTTGAGCTCCAGTCAATTCAGAACATGAACCGCTAGCCCCAAGAGTCACAGCGAAGTAAAGATAAATAGTGCACAGAAACGCTAGGAGGGCAAGGGCTGTGAGAAGAAACCGGTGTCGCAGAAAAAGAGTTGAACAGCTTCCCAGTTCATCACTTCGCGAGTATTGTTTCTTAGGAGAAGAAGAAGAAAATGCAGTCTGAGGCTGTGACCTCCGATGAGGTGAAGTTATTGTACTATCAAGAGCCATAGCTTGCCAATTCCTTTTCACTGCCACACAAGAATTCCTACAAGTGTTCTAGTTAACAGAATAAGTAGGCGAGCTTCAATCAGCACAAGTGCATAACTTCATCAAAATGCAGTATTATGTAAATTATCAAGAGTAACTCAACACTAAACCTATTTGATTGGTCAAGCATTATTCTGAAGTTCAAAGTTACGTGATCTGAGTGTAACTGCTAGCTCTCCTAAAAGGTTTTTGAATCATCCAAATTTTAACGCTAAAAGCTCTACACAAAGGACATTTTAGAAACAGTATTACAATAAAAAAGTTATAGAAACCATTACAAATAACAACTATTGTTACAGGCTGAATTTCAAATAACTAAGGTTGTGTTTGACTCCCATTTTAGAGAAGAATTTGATTTGGAATAGTGATTGATAGAAAATGTGTGGTTAAAAAGTAAGGATAATTTTTGGGTTTATGTGTAATATTATTTTATTGATAGAATGTGTAGTTGAAATGAAGAAAGAGAAAAAATGGATGTTAAACAAGGCTAAATTAAAAACAATAGCCAATCTCATTGGGCAGCTATTCAACTCAATTCTCATTCAGTCATTCTATTTAAAGCCCATTTGGCATGGCTTTTGAGACCTAAACCTGCTTTTGGACTCGTTTGGTTAATTTTATGAAAGTATTTCTTCTAATTAGAAATTTTTTAGAGAAAGTTGGTCTAATATAGCTTCCTCTAAAAGCATTTCCGAAATATGAAACTTTTTTAAAAATTAGTTTTCAAACAAAAATTAAAATAACTTTCCAGGAAGCAAATGCAAAAGTCATGCCACACGACCCCTCAATGCAGTTACTAAAGTAGACGAGTCCAACCATCACATTTGACAAGATATTACAGCACAATAATGTAGTGTTGTTTGCTAGAAACGACAACATGCTGAATTTGATAAATTGATCAAACGAATGAAAAATAATAAACATAAGTTATATGAGAAACTATCAAGACTGAAAATCAAGTGGTTTATACAACAAGAAACTAAGCATTATTCTCAAATCTCAACAAATACATTTGAAGTCGGCAACATGAATCCTTCTTTGCCATTCCCTTCAGTTAGTTACTATATCTACTAGGAGATCTAAAAGTTTTTATACGTTTGGTTTGATTTATTCAATAATAGAAATAACATGTACAAGGAGGTCATTTGTTTACAAGGAGTGGGTGAGGTTAAAGACAAAACGTAGAAATGAATTACAAGTTATCATTAGTTGATTGTGATTACCTAAATTAGACTCTAAAGCATAACCGAAAGCTCTTAGAAAAAATAGGCAATCCTCACTCCTCATAAATCACTAAAATTGGTAACAATTTCCTACTCCAGTAGCACAAACTTCACTCGACACAACCCACGTTGATAGATGGTAAGATGAGGAATGAATTCAAGGAATTCTTAGCTAGCTCAAAATTCAACAAGAGATAGAGGCAGATTGACAAGATAAAAAGCATCAAAAGGACCAGGCTCGAAATCTACAAATAGTTATTTATGTAGTGCAAGTTGTTCTATAAGTATTAGATGAGCACATCCATGTATCCTCGAGAATAGTCTTCAAAATAACGATCTCTTTTTGGTAATCTTCCAAAGACGATATACAATCATACTACACTAGATACAAGGGAAAGGATTCATACCACCTTAAGGCTAGCTAGAATGCCAAATAGATTCGGAAAAATCCCCGATACACCTCTTATATGTTCTTAAATAAATAGCGATTATCATAGTTTTTCCTCCAGAAATTCACACTTGCTCTCTATAAGTATTAAAGTAATGTGTAGTCAAGCAAACACTCATTGTTCATGGCTTTCTTCTTTGAGTAAAAATAAACACAATCCTGATGCTTATTTTGAGTAGACAAATATTCCCACTAGCAGCAAGCCAGCAACTTTTATGAGTTAATCTTCTTTAATAAATTAATGTGTTATATCGTCGACGCTGGCCCCATAAACATGAAACCTGAATTTACGCCTGGCTAAGTTTCCACACAATAGCTTACACTAAATCTTGTAGGATGATACATGCGACTTGTAGAGGAACAATAGCAATCAGCAGGTCGTTACAAGTTCTAAGTCCAAAGTAAGGTTATTAAAAGAGCTTCATCTAAGCAATGCTTAGTCGAGAGTAGTCTGATGGTCAATAGCCCTAAAATTACATCATTCTTGGTACTATTCTTCTTTCATACTTTTTCTTCGGAGAACTATATTTCAATATTTATTGTCTTTATATTATGGATGGATTTACCAGGTACAAAAAATCCATAGAAAAATAACTTTAAGAAGCATTAAACCCACATACCCTTTGCATATAATATAAGAAAATGTGTGCATAACTCTATATCAATCCAAGGGCCTCAATTAAATAACAATGTGCAACCCAAAATTCTCCGGAAAAAGCATCAGTCTGGTATGTTTGTGAAACAATATTTTACCAAATCAAGAAATTAGGGCAAAATTCACCTATAGGAACTGATTAATCAAATACATCATTATTCATAATTTTTTGTAAAATTAAATTGTTCTAAACTCCATTTTACATCCATCCAATCAGAATCAATATATAAAAGAATACCCACAAAGAATTTCAACAAGATTCAATTAACCTCCCAATTAAACAAAATTGCAGCCGGATATCAAATCATCGCGATTACACAACAGATCTGCGAGAACCCATAATTACAAATCACTTATACAAAATATATGTACACCCATAGACACAAACAGATATATAACATCATAAATGTCAAAAAAGAACAGAATAGAACTTACGAATCAAGAAAATGACACAGAAAGGAGCCTTCAAACGCACGATTCGAGCAGGGTAAGAGTGGATGGCCTTCAAGTAATATATGTTTCCCTTTAATCAGAAATCTTAGAGAGAAAAAAGGGAAATTAGATATGAGTTTTCCTTAATTGTGATTAACTTATGCTTCTTTTGGGTTGTGTCTCGGCTGGATACACGGATAAAGGGAGATGCCGTCGTGAACCGGCCACGCACTTTCCAAATTTCCGCAGGAGAGAGAAGATGGAAATGATAAAGCGAAAAGCCACTAATTTGGTGACCCTAGGAGAATTGTCGAGTTAAATGTTTCATTAGCCACTGAACTTTGAACTATGTCACGATTTACTCACCGAACTTTCAAACTTGTCCCATTGGCCACCGAACTTGGATCCGTTACTGACCATTACTCACTGGGTCAGATCCGTTAATTGACGTGTCTACGTGGCTGACGGAAAATTCAGCTGACCGGTTAAATCCCAACAATTGTAAATGACTTGCCAAATAATCGACCACATCATCATTAAAATCACGCCTCTTCTCTTCATAACAGCTTTTCCCAATTCAACTCCCCCAAATTAAATTACACTACACATCCAGAGAAGAGAAGCTCGAAATCCATGGGATTAACAATGAATACCAATACCAATATATTTAAAATACACCGTGAGACATAAAAATCAGATTGAATCAATGAATTTCTATTTTAACATCATCCTGTTACAATCTAACAAACTTATTAATTTGATACAAAGATGTTTCTTTTCAACAATCTCAATCTCTGCATGAATCCTATACCGATCTTTAAATTGTTCTAAAGCATCATCCTTAAAATTATTGACTCTCACATAACAAAAATGAGTACAAAAGAATCCCCTTCGCTTCATCCCCGACCTCAAAATCTTCCAAACAAAAATGCTTCTACTGCTTTTGAGCCGACAGCATCCCATATCTGTTTGGATCTTTCTCAGCCAAATGCTGCAGCATCAAGTCTAAACCAGGACCCATGAAATAATCACTCAGCGAGGAAAATTAGCGCTATTGACTCCATTTCACGATCAAGCTCCATCCCCACCTCGCTGTGAGGATTATTGTTCTCGTCCTCCTCACCATCGTCTTCAAATTCCACACGTCTAAGAGGACAATGGCGAAACCAAAGGTCTTCGCGTGCGATTCGGGAGAAATAGATTTGAACCCTTGGACCCTTTTTTCGCGTGCAAATCGGGAGAAAATCTGAGGGTTGTTGAGAGATTTACTCCGAAATCTGAATTGGGGAAAATAGAATTCAGATTAAGGGTTTGATTTAGGGATGTGGAATTGGGGAAAATCGACTGCAGCTCAGGGTTTGGATTTATTTTTCACTTCAAATTGGTAAAAGTCGTGTCTGCAATTTTGGGAAAATGAATTGCGTTTTCTAATGGCGTGTTTGGATTTGCTTATTTGGCAATGAGTTGGCAAGTGTGAAAATGATTTGGAATGATTTAATCGGCCAACTCGTATTTTCGTTAGCCACGTAGACTCGTCTGTTAACGGTTTCAAACGGGGTGAGTGATGGAGTTGGACGGGGTGAAGTTCAGTGGCCACCGGGACAATTAGAAAAGTTCGGTGAGTAAGTCGTGACATAGTGTAATGTTCGGTGGCTAATGAAACATTTAACTCAGAATTGTCGGGTCAAATTAAGGCGCCGTTTGATATTATTTGGAAAAATGATATTTTATATAGTAATTCCTTTTTTTTTTTTTAAAAAAATATGTAGTTAGAAAGTAAAAAAAAAATAATAATTTATATGTATAAAAAATTTTACTGTGTGAATTTATGATTAAAAATAAGTATGTAAAGAAGAGTTTTCAAATAATAATGATCAAAGTAGAGGGGATATTCTCTAACTTTTTATTTTGGAGCAAAACTCTCCTAAATCATTCAAACTTTGCACCATACAAGTTTTTAATCAATTTATGACAAGTTTACTCTCCCTATTTAAATAAATAAAATGGAAAAATAAAGAATTGTTGTAAATTATATGTTTATTGGTAAATGACCATTATACCCTTGCAGCCCAAGTTATTATAACTATTATATCCTTTACAATCCTAATTCTAATCTATAAATATATGGATCTGGTTCTTAATGAAATATACAAAAGTTTATTGATTTCTCTATTTTCTTTTCTTTTCTCTACAATTCATAATATGTTATTGGTATAAAATTCTAGTCAATTGAGTTGGCAAGCGAAGTCGGTGATTATAGATGATGTGTTGGTGGTGTGATGGAGATGCAAGTGGTGCTAGTGACTGTGTGATGGATTTGAAGCGCAGGTAAAGTCGGTGATTCTAGATGAGTTGCAAGTGGTGTTGGGTTGTAGATTTGAGGTAACGTGACGACTTGAGTGGTACTAATTGTGATGGAAAGGGGTGAGATGAAGAGTGACTATGACAGGTAATATGTATAATTGTGACAAGCTAAGTGGATAATTTGTGACAATAAATAACTTGTCATTTATTAAATGTGTGATTTGTGACTATAAATGAATTGTCATTTATTAAAATACTTGATTGTAATCCACAAATTCTATATTTTGTGATTGTAACATTGTATAACTCGTGACTAGTATGTGATCGTGATAATAAATTATGTGTGTAAATATTCTATGAGAAGTCACAAAATGTGATAACCTGATTTTTGAAAAAGTTTCACAAATTTTTAATTTTTGAAAACATATTTTGAAATTTGTGTGGTTATGTATGCTTACCATATTTAGGTTGTGTCTGGGAGAGATTATCCCAACTCCAAAATCAATTTTTGGGTTATATCGACGGTCCCATTTTCTGTCATCATTGACTTATTGTAGGCAATTTAAAGAGAAAAATATCATTTCATCCTCATCACATGTGCACTTTGTGAAGATTTTCTACTGCAAAGGGGTAAAATCGAAAAAGTCGTGTAAATGGGTTCTATGAGTACTGCAAAGGTGTCAGATTTTGTCTCAAAAAAAATGTCCCAACGGTCCACTTTCTGATTACCAACGATCCGAGTTAAAATTTGTAGTGCGCCCAAACACCCCCTTAATTGGGTTGATACCGGGTCGAAAAGTTCAACTATAGGCCTAGGCCTATCTTGCTGGATCACATATGGTCCAAACTTATTGAAAACGAAACTTTGAGGGGTACAAATATCATTATCTCATAGACGAGGGGACATATTGCAAATGCAATTTAGAAAATCTTCCTACAAATAACAAAATCATTATTTGATCCCCTAGTCCAAGTCGTCAAGCAATTCTACGCGGTTTGAACATCTCTTTCCTCAAATTCATAATAAGGTATACTTACAACCTGTGTATGTATAGATGCAACCAAATTCTTTAATAAATACAATTCATTATATAGATTATATATTTTAATTTATCGGTGTATCGGTCTATCTTTGATATTTAAACCAATTTTTTGAATTATTCGATCCTAGGGTTTGGATTATATTGCGAGACCAATTTGATCATTGATTGTATAGAAGATGTGGGCAGCTTCCTGTCTAGCGTCGTGCTGTGCGGCTTGCGCGTGCGACGCATGCCGCACTGTGGTGTCAGGGATCAGCCGACGGTCGGCTAGGATTGCGTACTGTGGTCTTTTTGCACTTTCCCTGATTGTCTCCTGGATTCTTAGAGAGGTTGCAGCACCCCTCATGGAGAAGATTCCTTGTAAGTTTTCTTTTCTTTCCATTGTTCCTTTAATTTACTTGAGAGAGAGAGAGGATGTGGTAGATGTATTGTTTGTAGGCTCATGCCTAATAATTATGTCTTGACAGAATTGTAGAACTTTATGCCACTGTTCTGGAGTTTATTATGGCGACAGAAATTTAATTAGATTAAATTTTTTTGGGGTTTATTGGTTGTGGCCTTGAGAATAAAAATGATTCCCTGAGAGAAGAATGGTGTTTTTTAATCATAACTGGAATTTTGTCTTAATGTGGTTGGATATTAGTAGCAAAAAATCGTTTGACATTCATTTGGTGCTTCTAGGATCTTTTACCTTGTTTGGGTAAGCTTTTCTTACGTGGTTGAGTTTTGATTATGGAAAATTTAGTAGTTCTGTTGTGAATTGAAAGACAACTGGCTGTTTACTAATTCAAAACCTTTCTTTAAGCTCTCAGTTTAAAAAGGTAAAGAAAAGGGAAAGATTCTGCATAATCTATTATTTTTAGGTAATCACGATAGATGTATGTGAATTTGATACCTTTCTGTATGCAGGGATCAATCATTTTCACAAAACACCAGATAGAGAGTGGTTTGAAACAGATGCTGTGCTACGAGTTAGCTTGGGAAACTTTCTATTTTTCACGATCTTAGCTATTTTTATGATTGGTGTGAAGAACCAAAAGGATCCTCGGGATAATATGCACCACGGAGGGTGGATGATGAAAGTTATTTGTTGGTGCATTTTGGTAATATTGATGTTCTTTCTTCCTAATGAAATCGTCAGCTTCTACGGTAAGCTATAATATTCTGAGATTTACACAGTAAATTATGTCTTTCTTTTGTTTTTTGTGTTCCATGTATCTATTTTGTTCACAATTTGGAAAATCATAAAATATGGACAAACTCTTTTAAGCGTTCTACATATTGAACATTAATATAGATTGAGACAACTTCTAAATGCTAATGAACCATGATTTCATGGGGCTGAGATGTTGAAGACTTAGCAGTCTAACAAATATAATATTATTTTTATCTTTTATGGATTGAGCTTTATTCATGACTGAAATCATGGAAATTTTCCAGCAAATTCGTTTGATTTGTTTGAAATTGAAGAAAGAATTGTTTGTAAGAGGGATCTATATTTTAACTGTTGGTTTTATCTGCTTTTGCATAGTTATATTCTTTATTAGCTGTGTTTGGTTGGAGAAAAAGTGAGAGGGAAGGGGGGAAATAAAAGAACTTTTTTGCTTTAAGGATAAGATGAGAGAGCAGATGTAAAAGTGCATTTCTATTCGAGATTTTGAAGGGTTGGATGTCAAAGTTGAAAAGACTGAGTCAACATCAATTTAAATTAGAGTACTCAGATAATGTGTAAACTGGTAAAAAAATAAATAATTTATTTCTTTTCACGGTAATTTTTTATTAATCTCTACTTCCCCTTACATTTCTAGTGTACCATCCAATAACCAGTGGTATCACAACCAATGGTTAAGGAATTTAAGCTTCTTTTTCAGAAAGTGGTTAATCTTTCCCATTCCTTTCCTTGAGTTAGACGCTCCAAGTTTTCGCTGAGCGCAGATTTTTATGGCTATGACTTAGCATGTTCGGGAAGTGATTCTAATTCAATCACTTTTGGTTTAAAATACTTTTTATTCACACATTTCATAGCATCCACTTATTATTCACGCATTTCAGACTCACTAGCTATAATTACTTAAAATTTAATTTAATCACTCACTAAACATGCACTTATATATTTCTTAAAGAAAGAGAAGTTAAAAAAAAACTTCAAATTAAGGTTATGACTTTTTCTAATATCAACTTATGAATGTTTTGTTCCAAGAAGTGGATGGAAAGGGAGCAAAAGTGTTACTATAGGCTTTAGAGGACCTGAGGAAGTACATATTCCTTGTAGTGCAAAGAATAAAAGAAAACCCTTAACCACGCCCTCACTCACAGTCACACTCACACTCACAGGCCAAAGAAAAAAACTGCCACCCGATACAATCATAAAATTTGATTCTGCACAGGAGAATATAAACAGTGTGGATTACAGGGGACAAAGCATTTTCTGATTTTACTCTCTCCAATCTCAGCAAGCAAGCTTTTCCCAAATCTTCTGTCTTTATTACTTATAAGTGAATTCATTAGGAGGTGTGATTTCTTTGTAATGAATGTTGTGTTGTATGATCATAACTTCATTGTTTTTCTCTCGTGTAATGAGTGTAATTTATTTGTATGTAACTTTGACTATAGATATCTGCGCACCTAGTAAAAGCTTATCATGCTATGAGGTTCATCCTATATTTATTTCTGCTTTCAGTAATGATATGATTTTCATTTTTGGTTTGTAAATGCAGAGGCATCATCAAAGTTTGGTTCTGGACTTTTCCTTCTTGTTCAAGTTGTGCTTTTGCTTGATTTTGTTCATGGGTGGAATGACAAATGGGTTGGTTATGATGAGCAGTTTTGGTGAGTTATTATTATTATTATTATTTTATGCTGAGGTTGTTTTATTACTTCAGGGTTACTCTGTGTGGATAAAAAGAGATATTTTCTGCATTAGAAACTAATCTCTCTCTGCAGGTACATGGCTTTGCTTGTTGTTTCACTTGTATGCTATGTGGCAACCTTTTCATTCTCGGGACTTCTCTTCTATCTCTTTGTGCCGTCTGGACAGGATTGTGGGCTTAATACGTTCTTCATAGTGATGACCTTGATATCAGTGGTTTTGTTTGCTATTGTCACGCTGCACCCATCAGTGAGTTTCTTATCGTCCACTATCTGTTAATAAATTACTAGACATCTTCTCTGTTTGTCTTGTTAAACTTACCACGGTCTATTGTTTATAATGCTGTTCTTACCTAAACTGTATAATGATTAATGACCCGGTGATGTATATGAATGACTATTGTAGCTTAAAAATTGTTGTCATGCATACTTAAACTTTGAATGCCTGATTCTTACGTAGTTTATTCTGTTTTCTTGTTTATCGTACACGCTCACATACTTATTATATAAGTGGAGACAGAGTCTTATCTTTATCGTGTGCATGCTTGTATGTGCACTATTGTCCTTACACGATGTGTTTCTGTATTGCTGCACTAGATTCTCTCGTTCATGCAATATATGAACATTGTTACAAGCTGCAGCCTGCAATGAGGTAACAATCTTTGTGGTGGAAAATAAATTTAGTTGTTAATTTATTAGAACATTTTGTCCTCCTGTGGCCAAAAGACATCATTTACTCCATTACACAGAAGGCAAGCTCTCTTTTGATTTGAAGAAGTGTAGTTGTACATCGGTAGCTTTCTGACTGCTGCCTTTTAACTATCACTGCGAGTAAAATGGTGATAAAGGCGAAGCCAATAGTCAATTAATTTTGCTTCGACATCAGATTTGTTTCATCTATATATTTCTTAGGGATCATGAACTTTGCATCTTGTTCTCTATTTGGGTCCTGAGGAACTTGTATCCGAAGATGAAAATATTTTGAAATATGCTTTTCTTCACAGTTTTTTAGAACTTCGCAATTTTGCAATATATGCGAATAAATTACTTTCTAGTTATTTTTGGTTGATACTTTTGGCTTGCATCTCATTGGCATGCTATTAATCCATTAGTTTCATGTTTGGCTTTAGTTTTGTTCTAGTTATCTTATTTATTGTGATCTTCATTATATTGATCTGATCAAATTAACGATGCATGAAGCTTTTACAGACCCTCATTGTTCTGTTTTGTGTAACAAGTGGTATGCTGATAGTGTAATTCATAATTTATGTTGTCATGATGCAGGTTGGTGGAAGCATTCTGCCAGCTTCAGTTATATCTTTGTATTGCATGTACCTTTGCTATAGTGGGCTCGCCAGTGAACCTAGGGATTACGAATGCAATGGTCTTCACAAGCATTCAAAAGCAGTTTCCACAGGCACTCTTACAATTGGCCTCCTTACAACTGTGCTTTCTGTTGTCTACTCTGCTGTTCGTGCTGGATCTTCTACAACTCTACTTTCCCCTCCAAGTTCACCCCGAGCAGGTTTTGAATTTTTCACACGACATAAATTTGCTTGCTTTTGATTTAACTTCCATGGAGCAATGTGCTTGAATCATATCCCTGATAGATGCCTCTTTTTCTTAAATGAAGAAATTTCTTTATCTTACTCAACATTAAAGAACTTGAGTTTTAACTTGGTTTGGTTTATGTTTTACAACAATAGTAATTTCCTCCTCCTGTTTTTGTTTATGGTGTTGGGGCTGGGGCAAGGGCAAGGGCAAGGGCTTTTGTACGGGTGTGCAAATGTGATGCTTCAGTTTCCAATTTCTTTTGTATAAGATCATTTTTCACTACATTGTTTCTGACTTGAATGGTTTTTTTTTTTTTTTGGCTCAAGGAGCTGGGAAGCCTTTGCTACCACTGGACAAGGCAGCAGCTGAGGAGTGTGATGAGAAAGAAAAGTCGAAACCAGTTACATATTCATATTCCTTCTTCCACTTGATCTTCTCGCTAGCTAGTATGTATTCTGCAATGCTCCTTACTGGGTGGTCAACTTCGGTGGGAGAGAGCGGGAAGTTAGTGGATGTCGGTTGGCCATCTGTTTGGGTTCGAATAGTTACTGGGTGGGCAACTGCTGCTTTGTTTCTCTGGTCTCTGGTTGCACCAATTATCTTCCCCGACAGGGAGTTCTAATCATACCAAGTGATATATAAAATCAAATTTCTGGGTAGCATTTCGTGTGCGCCTGTTCTGAACTGGGATTCAACGTATTCTGATGTATAAATTGGTCGTACTTATCTATTGCTCATGAGTTCTAATAAATTACATATCAATGCGTGCTTATTGTATCCAGTTTCAAAATAAATACAAGCTGGTTTGTATCAAGTTTAGTTTTTTATAAAAGCTCAAGTTTTGCCCTTCTGCTGCTGTAGGCTGAAACAGAATAACGGGGCTTAATCGAGCATTTGAAATAATAGATTGGAAGATTGACTCAATACTGTCGAGTCAACTCAATAATTTCTACTCTCTTTCCAGGGAACCTTCGTTGTGTCAAGAAATTGTGGTCTCGAGTCCTAATTTTCGCTCCAAAAATATATCATAAAAGAAGCATTACTGGGAAACTTTGAACCATTTTTCTTTTTTTAGGCATAGGAGTCGGCAAAAGAACTAGACTGAATCGAACCGAACTAGAATTTGCGTTGAGATGTGTTTTAGCATGAAGACGTAATGATTTGCTCGTTTTAGTATGGAGTTTCTGTTCTGTTGGTCCTTACTGAGAATTGAGTTCCATAAGTAGTGATGGTTCAATGGTTTTCAAGATGAAACCATATTGTGCTCGCCCCAATTTTCGACAGACCAATAAATTCATCCATCTTTGAATGACCGGCATTATCCATTGCCATTTTGCATTCTACATCATATAGATTGTCACGTTCGATTATTTTCCATCACAGTTGATGGATTATCAAAACTCAAAATAAACATTTCTTCATTCAAAACTGTGCCTTAAACAGGACATTAATTCACAACGTACCAAAGAGCAATGTTCCTCCGTACAAATTAAAACACAGCAGTGAGAGATCAATAAACTTATCTTTCATGTTCTCACCTTCATCATTTTTTCTCAGTTTTTTTCTTTTCTTTTTGTTTTGATTAACAGTCGAACAAAAGTTGATCATCCTCAAGAGGGATCAATGTGATCCGCAATTGAAGCAAAACAGCTTTTAAGAACCCCCAAGTTAATCTGTGCGAAATAAAAAATATAAATTTAAGGTTTTCCATTCACTCAATCCTCAAAATCTCCAGCATTCTCCAATAGGTAGTTCACCGCCAATTCTTCATTGCGGTCACAAGCTAAAAAGGCCTCGATAACAAGTGCTCTATCAAAACCCATAGCTTCCATCTGTATATGTTAAGAAACAATTAGAATAGGTCATGCAAAAGTTGAGCGAGAAAGGGCAAGAATAAAGGGCGAGGAGTTTTTGCATACTCGCTCAATGGCTTCCTGCTCTACTGGTGTGACACTAACAGCATGGGGCAGGTCCTGCTCAGGCTCGTCTAACATATCCCTAAAATAAAAGGCGGAACATAAGATCAAAACACATGATCTAGCCAGACAATGTCCAAAAGAAACACACATTTAGGAGATTCCACTACACAACTAGTTGCACACTTAATACTAGAAATTGGATACTCGAATGCGAATAGAATAGACATGCCGGTAAGAACAGTTAACTACCTCAAAACACCAAGTCAATATTCTAGCATACAAATAACCATATTCTTGAAAATGTTTAAGAAAGCGTAATCGAGTATTGAGGCGTTTTACCTTCATGAAGCCTCACAGTAAACCAAAAAAATGTCAAAAATTATTAAAATGCAAAATAAGCTCACAATACATCATAAACAGTCTTCAAAATTCATAATAGAACAAATTAAAGTCTGCAAACAAAAGAAAATCTATAACGAAACTATTATTGTAGTCGGTGGGAGCAATGGACAATTTCCAAATTGGCTCTATGAGAGAAATTTTTTACCGTTAATGGACATAGGATTATTCTCAAAATGGATCGATAACAATTATTATGTTTCGTGAGCCACAAGTCTTAAGGTGTTGCTGTGAGACGTGTGCCTCACACAACTGATGTGTGGCATGTTTCAACTGGGGTTTTAAAATTATCATTCTAGAGCAAGCCGTTCGAAGCCAACGGCAAAGAAGGATATCCAGAAAGAATCAGAGACAAACATGGTGCTAATTTGCAGAAATGATGGTAAAAAGCATGTTTCAAGAGATAACCAGCAATTCGGGTATGTATTGTACCATAACCATATTAGATTTTATGCAAGTATATAAGCACTTACTCTTCAGAACCATCGACAGGTTCATTAATCAACTGAAGGAACTCTTGATGGTGGTCTTGTATTAGTCTCAAAAGTTGAGGATTTTGCTTTCCAAGCTCCTGAAGCATGGGCTGCAGAAGAAGAACCAGATTATAGCTTTAGAATAAATATTAATGAAATTTAACCACAGCAGAATGATGTTGATTGTTGAATGACCTGTAAAATTTGTGGATTTGCTTGAACCATTGATCGCAGCGCCTGGAACTGGAGTCAAATAAGAAAGTTGATTAGAATTCCATGATTACAAGGACCTCATATATACTCATTAACATTATAGTTGAACACCTAAAAGAATATAAAAACAAGATCAAATTGAATTGAAACTAAAGAAAGAACCAATATCTGGGGCCATGATTTAGTTTATCAAAATAATATATAAAATGCAATCAGAATCCCACCTGTTGGTTGTTCCTGAGGAAATCTAGGGATCCAAGACCAGTAGCACCATCACCAGAAGGGGCCTCCTGGAAAGTTTTAGGCATAGGTAACATGAAACATGGAAAAAGATGAACTAAATGTTAGAGAAGCAACCATAATATGATGACAAACCTGAGGAAACAAATTCAATGGAGATGAATTCGGCCCCACTGATACAGGTGTAGCCCCTGTTGCAGCAACAGAATCTACGGCAGACTGAGGCACAAGCAATGCAACTTCTGCACTTTCAGGGATTCCCTGGTTAAAGAAAAAATATAAGATCCCGTGGGTAACTTTCAAGACAAAGTGTAGAATAGGAAAGGGAATTGGAGCATACAGAATACAAATAATCCACTGCTCGCTCAGGATTGTTATATGCAGCTCGAAGTGCACGTTCAACTGTCTGTTTGTCCCAACTACCACCACCCATATCCATTATTTGTTGAATAGTATGCTCAAGATTATTATTGGCAACTAAGTTGGTAGCAGCCTCAGAATAAGTATCAGACGGGTCACTGCCACAATAAATAATAATTTTTATCAAATGCCTAGAGAAAACTTAACACAGCACTTTGATTTATAAGAACATAGACCAATTATCTGAGTACAAATATTTTATAAACATACACAGCAATAGCAGCATCGGAAGCAGATGCAACACTCTTAGGGGCCCTATAAAACAGTATTTGCATAATTTAGTATGACAAAAAAACTTAAGCAACGGAAATACTATTATTAATCTTAGATAACAACTTACAACGCTGATGGTGGTGGAGCTTCAGGTGCAGATATAGGATTAGAAGTTGGCACAGAAGTAGGTGCAGGCTGCTCAAAAAGATTATGTATGAAATATCAACTCATTTTATGAATTAAAAAATTAGAAGAATAGACCTCGAAGTCAGGAAATGACGCATTTCTAAAACAATACCTGGGACGATGTCGAACCAGCAGAACCCAAATTTTTGCCCTGCACATGTAACCAAGAAACAAAAAGAAAGAAAATAGTTCAATGAAGACTCTACAACAGAACTCCCAGGTTCCACATTCCAAAATTTCCACGAGAAATTAATATCAGGTAAAAAGAATAGCATCCATTCACAAGTATTTCGGTATCAAATATCAAAGTATAACGCGAAACTTTAAGCTATCAAAATGCAAAGTGCAATGCATTCTCAGATTCAAAGAGGACCAAGCTCTTACTTTGCTTAGCATGACCACTAGAAACCCATCTTCAGAGACTTTGTTTTCGGCCAATGTACTTTCATCCTTTAGTACTTTCCCATTATGGATCAACAATTGCTGACCACATGGATAATTGTCTTTGCCTTGCACATCCTCAATATTTTTCTTAACCGACATAATCTAGTATAAAATCCCAAATCAATCAACACTTGGAAGTGAAAAAAACGAGTTTAAGTAATCCAGAAAGCCATATGCAATTTTACAAAATTATAGTACATTTACAAATGCATAACAAAATCGTTATCCACAGAAATCAGAAATTTAGCATAAATAGTTACATTTCCAAATTTAACGACTAAAAAAATTTAGATTCATGTTATACAGCTATATCGTTCAGATTTCTTTAGATTCAATATAATTCGTGAGGTTAAATCATTTTACATCAAAACAATGTTATACATGGCTAACTTAATTTGGCTTGCTTGCATGATAACCCATTATGAGATTGTGCTGCATCCTTGATTGGGAGGCAGAAGTTGTGGAAATTAAAAAGACAGGGTCCGTAATCTAGCCAATAAATAAGGGTCCCTGATGCTTTATTTTCCATCAACAAAAAAGTCATTAGGCAAACGTCAGTCAAAACTCATTATCTCTGAGAAGTGAGAACTATCAGGCCTTTTCAAACAGCAGGGAAACTTCGCCCAAGCCCTTTCTTAATTGCTACTGGTTAGCCCAACATGGAAAGCCTATATAATGCCAGTGTTAAAAGCCAGGTCTTTAGAGCCCCACCCACTTATTTAATGTAGATTATCCACTAATGTTCCATTCAAGCAATTCATCTAATTGATTTTTAACCTTTATTTTTGTGTTGACCGCTAAAACATTAGAGAAATAAGAATGAAGCTTGAAATATACATGCAGTTATTTCTTAATTAGTTATACATCTAAGACACTAATGCCAGTGTTAACAGCCGGGAATTTAGAGCCCCACCCACTTATTTAATGTGGATTATCCACTAATGTTCCATTCAAGCCAGTTCATCTAATTGACTTTTAACCTTTGTTTTTGTGTTGACCGCTAAAACATTAGAGAAATATGAATGAAGCTTGAAATATACATGCAATTATTTCTTAATTAGTTATACATCTAAGACACTAATGCCAGTGTTAACAGCCGGGAATTTAGAGCCCCACCCACTTATTTAATGTGGATTATCCACTAATGTTCCATTCAAGCCAGTTCATCTAATTGACTTTTAACCTTTGTTTTTGTGTTGACCGCTAAAACATTAGAGAAATATGAATGAAGCTTGAAATATACATGCAATTATTTCTTAATTAGTTATACATCTAAGACACTAATCAATGACATATGCTACATGTTTTGCATCATAAAGATAATCATGGTTAATAGATGCATAATGAATCATTAAATGATATTATTAGCATATTACAAATAGTTTGTACTGTCATCTAATAATAATGGTTAGTATATTACATTTAAGTATCCACAAAATCTCAAGTGTAGACAGTCATATATGAATGATATCAAACCAGCATTACGAGGAAATTGCTGCCTTTATGACTTGATTAAAGATAATGGACTTAGTCTTAAGGATGAGATTTTCCTAGGCCCTCAGGTTCAAAGAATTTACTAGTCTTATGAATAAAGCTGAGTAATTCATACAAGATGTGACCACTTCCTACAAGAACTAAATCAAAATTGGTGGATTTAGACAAAGTTCACTTCATAGAACTAAAGCATGTGTTATCCAGTCTATCGTCAAATCTCCGATAAATGATACATTCAGTGTAGCAGCCATTACTAGTAATAACTTGTATGATCAAAATTTGAAAAGAAAGCATTCCCATTAATTGGGGCAGATGGATGTTGATTTCACATTTTGTTTGATCTAGAGGCAATATAATCGCTCAAATATGATGCTCATAAAATCTTGTGTCAGTGAAAGCATCAAGGTTCCTATTGTTGCTTGAGGGCATACCATTTACAATAAAAGATCGATTTATTGCTTCTGGTAAAGCACTGGCCACCACCCTCGAACATTTAGGAAAATATTGGATCTCTAAGAGTGTGAGTGAGCACGTAATGAAAACGAGGAACATTGCTTCTTAAGTCCTAAAGGTTGAGATTCCTAAATCATTCCTAATGACTTTATTCTAAACCCTCTTCCAAGGGAATAAGGACCTTCCAATATTTATTGCAACACGGGTAAGAAAAATTGATAATAAATGTTCTAACCGCGCGTGTTTCAGTGAAAGAGAGACTAGATCATGAAAAAGAGAAAATCCCAATAAATGTACGTTAGGCATGACGAAACAAGAGAACTCAATTCAAATTCTTGCTATAATCTTGCTACTTCTACCAGAAAAAAGGGAGCACGCAAAGAAAAACTACTAGGAGTACCAAAGGTAGTTCGACTTAATTTTTAATCTACTGTCAATTTAAGTTCCCTCCCACAAAAAATGCAATATCCCCAGCACAAAATCGTATAAAATTCCAAGAAATAACGAAACCAAAATTCAAATCCAGACACTGAACATTAGTAAATCTAAAATACTATCATCCAGAAGCCTACACAAATTTAAGTAAATCCAAACTGAATTTCACAACAGTTTTAAAAAAAAATAAAAAAAATCAGAACTTTCACATTTACATAATTAAACAAAACACAAAAAACAAAAACACACACTTATAGAAAGAAAAAGTGGGTAACTAACAGTGTCGGTGGGATGAACCCTAATCTGGAAATGGCTTCCTTTGAGGGTTTTCACCGTGAGTTTCATTTCGGCAAATTGCACAAATACTTTACTTTCTTTCCGAAAAAATAAATAAATATGGAAATGCAAACAAACCCTAGCACTTTAAATTCCGGAAAGAGAGAGGAAGAGTATATTTACTGATAATATATATAGCAGAAATTGAGGGTTTTCAATTTCAATTTATAGCTGTGATGAACTCGACATTTTGTCAGGGGAATTTGTTTAAAATGTCTGATAAATAGGCAGCACTCGATAATTTTTTGTCAACTAGTCTTTAGTTTATTTTAGGTTAATTATGGGTTAATTATTTGAATGGTCATCCCACTTTGAGTGTTACTATTTCTGAACTTAAAAATGTGTCTAAATAGTCACTAAA
>CAIGRL010235390.1:0-11830 GCA_903798325.1 Fraxinus xanthoxyloides
TATTATTTTATGAAAGATTGTGTGGTTATAAATAAAAAAGAAATTATAATTTGAAATAATGGAGGTCAAACGGGGGCATATCTAATACAAGTGTACATGAATTCTCTATCTTATACACTTGTGTACATGGATGTATTAGCACGAAAAAATCATGTTTCTTGTTCAAGATTCACAATAAGTCTAGATTAACTCTCATCGTCAAGAAGACGGAGGTGACATATACTTAACCTATCAAAAAAGAAAGTCGAAGTTACTTACAATTCATTTTCACAATTGAAATTTTTTAAGTTTCTGATTAGTGATTTTTTTTTTATTTTTTATTTTTTTTTGGTTCAGTTTTTTGGACAAGGCAGCAATCAAGAATCCCGAACTGTCTACAGGCATTACTGAGGTGAAAAAATGGCACCTTTCAACTTTAACTGATGTAGAAGAAGTGAAGCTGGTGATTAGAATGCCACCTATATGGGCCACAACAATTATGTTTTGGACTGTCCGTGCTCAAATGATAACATTTTCAGTATCACAGGCAACCTTAATGGGTCGTCGCCTCGGAAAATCCTTCCAGATTCCGGCTGCATCTCTTACAACCTTAATGGGACTGATTTGGAAGAGACAGAACCTAGTTGACATGCCTAACTGCATTTTGTATGTACCAGACATCTTGACGTGTTATTGGGCTCATTATGTACTAATGTACCCTTTTCTTGCTGTTGTTGTCTTCACTTAAATGTGTATTATCGTACCCAAAATAACGGAGAAGTATGAATTTAAGAAGTCAAGAAGACTTGGTCGACATCAACATTAGTTGGGCAAGAAATAGAGCTAAAGAATAGTCTTCCATTTCTGCCAGAATCATCTACTTCTCTCCTCGTATTATTCGAAAAAAGCATGCAACCACTCCTTGCTATTTCACGCATTGACTATTCACGAAACATAAGACACACACAAGAAAAAATCCAATTGTACAATGATTAGGGTGTTGTAATTTTTACAACACCCTAATGTGAGAGTGTTGTAAAAATTACAACACCCTAATCATTGTACATATAGCATTGTTGTCATCTGAATTATCATATAAAATCAAATCAGATTAGATTATATGTTCCTTCAAGAGGGGCAAGTCATCGGTCTTCTCCAAATCGATGAGCTCGAATCCTCCTTGAAAATAACATCCTTATTCGTAAAACATCAGATTTCATTGTACCACGGTGGCTTTCAACTATGGTGTTACATTCTCTGGAGTCCCAACACCTAATGTTCAGATTACAATTGTTTTTCGTAAACTAGAGTTCTCCTGAAACTATGCTGAAGATCACTGATTCACTGGGATTAGGAACAATAGTGTTAAAAATAGACCAGGCAACCCAGTTCAACTGGACCAACTGGCAATAATAGACGGGCTGTGCAGGGCTAGATTGTCCAACACGGCGATCCATGAGGACCACCTTGTAAGTCCAATTTTCTTGTAGCAAACTTTAAAAATAGATGTAAAATTAATAGAGCCGTTCTATAATTAATTAAAAAAGAGCATACAACAATATAGTTTTAAAACTCTTGTTACGATAGACCGTGGAAGATCCAAATGACTATACTGTAACTAAGTAGGAACTAATTTAGTTCGGATATTTTAAGGATAAATATGCAAAAATTCTACTTGTAAAGTGTTTTCATATTTGAAGGTCGATCCAGTCCGTCCAAGTTAGCATTGTAGATGGGCCAGTTCAGGCCCGCAGCAAGCCCTAAATGTCCTCTCAAACAAAGATAATTAAAAGGGTTTTTGATATGGATTAAAATCAGATTTTTAGTGAATTGTGATAGAAATTTTTGAAATGTGTAATTAAAAAGATGTGGGACCTATGAAAGATGATGTTGATATTGATTATTTGACTTTGACTTATATTAAAATCATATTTTAATTCGACTCAAACATGCCCCAAATGTCAAAAGGGTATATATGTAATTTTGCGAATTTTGGTCAATATGTGCGGCTGGATTTCAAATTATAACGGTAAAAATTCTGATTACTATTCACTCCCAGGCAGACGCTTAGGTCTTTACAACTACTACTATAATTAGATGCCTATTGTTACACATTCTCAAACTAATTAAAAACAACTATAAAAATAACTACCTAGAATGAAAATGTTTAGCTGAGCCTGTAAAGCTGAGAATTGTAATGAATTATGAGTTATTATTATTACATTGATCTCTTCATACAACAGATAATGTCATGTAGCAAAGTAATTTTCCTATGCTGTATCATGGCCTAACTAGGGATTGATACAATTGTTGGGGATCTTCAATTTTTCGACTGCATAACAACATATTGGGCGAAACAAGATGCATAATCTATGTATGTTTATAGCATATCCTCGATGGCTTTTCTGCATCCTGTACGTAGAAGAGACGTACAGCTTTATCAGGACTAGTTATATATAAACCATACCAATCAATAGTTTCAAAAACTGCAATACAACAGTATTAGAAGGAAGATCGTCATGTCCAATAGCATGATAATCAATAGGTAGACCTAGCAGCAGTTAAGGATAGATCAAAGGATGGACGACTTGTGTGGTTAAGACATGTTCTCTAAAGACTTAAAGATGCTTTTGTTCATAAGAGTATTGTTATTATGTCAAGAGGGGTATATCAAAACTAAGTTAACTAACGATCTAGTTACTTTGTATCTTTCAGTAACAACTTATTGGTAATAACGCTTCGATTATTGTATCTGAGAGTAATTCAGTATAATTTCATTTCTCTTTTGGAAGTGATTAGCTGTATGAAATGCAATACTTTGGGAACTAGTTCTATCTAACATTTTCACTAATAATGGAAATCCATAAACATACATTGGCAGTAAAGAATAATTTATTGGAGCAATCACACAAGAAAAATAGGGAGAGAGTTATGTACCTTTTTAGAAGTCAGGACTTTTCAAAGGAATTGGGGACTTCACTAATCTCGCCAAATATATTTGGGCATCTATCCCACTTTCCCTGCTCTCGAGCTTCCCAGTATCCACCCACGTAATGAAAAGATCCGTCTTTGCAATCTCTTTGGAACCATCTGGGCTGCCAACCATTTTCTTGTAATTTCCTCGACTGTCAAAGGATACAAGATGAAGCATTAATCATATTCAGATGCTGACTAATTTAACAAATATTCTAAAGCAACTATTTAAGTCAATATCAGAGGGTTCGATCATATGTTTTATCGTGGGATGTTGGTAGCAGGTAAAGAGTTATGATATAACAAAGTTGTTGATTTTCAAGAGATATACATGGCCCATTGAGGAACATGGAAGTATAAAAGCCAAGTATAACAAACAAGCAAGATTATTAAGTGGATTTTCCATCCTACTAATATTTTGGCTGATTAATTCTGTTGGGTTGATCCCAGGCATATAATATTCACTAACACAATGGTTTTTTCTGTTGCCTTTTATCAATGAGCAAGGGTGCAAATCTCACTATAAAGAAAATGGAAGAGTACAAATGATGGGGGCAAATCTTGGAAAATTCAATCTCATAGCAAACCGAATGTCATCTTGCCCATCCAAAATAGAAGTTCCCCTCCCCCAACCAACAATTTCCATAATACCATTCACATCTCAAGAATTTGTCACATATCTAAGGTAGTTATTAAAACAATACTTCCGAGAAAATGTGCACATATATATTTGCAGAGTTCCACAATACAAGTTGTACTCTCATCATCACTGTCGTAAGTTCATATATCATGCAGGAATTTTACTTACCATTCTCTGTCGCATTTCCAATCGCAACTTCTCTGAATTTGCCTTGTCATATTCCCCATTCTCCAGATATCGTTGGTCTGGTCTCAGTCTCGAGTCCGTGGGTGGGAGCTTTTCCTTTTGTCAGTGATCAAATACACATGATCAGAGAGTTATTAATAAGACAAAGACGAAAGTGATACGCACAAAATATTTTTCAACATGTCCTCCACACCTTTAGTCCTGGCATCAACTCATTTAGTGTTATCGCAAAAGAACTTAAATTGTAGCGAGTAATATTTGGAGGTGGCTTATTTCTTTTCCACAATAAAGATGCATCATACATATCTTTCACCTTGCCAGTGCCCTCTCCATGTGTATAATACATGCTGTCATCCCACTTTCCAAATAATGTAGCAATCTTTTTCCCAGTGATATCTTCAACAAATCCATGAACCTGTTCAGTTAGTACATTTTTTAAAATGTCCAGTCATTAAATTGGAAAAGAAACATTGCTTGACTATGAAAAGTGGGATACATATATCAAGATAAATGTATTTTTCTTTTACCTGGCGAGGATTGCGTTCAAGAATAGACTGCTCCTTGAATTTGAGCTTGCACGAGTAGTGCCGATTACTTCGTATATACATTGTTCCATGGTGGTCACAATAAATATTACCAAGGATAAGATTGTAGATGCTAGTTGTGACCTGAGGACAATGCAACAATGTTTAAATATACTTTTGCATGAATTTAAGATGAGCTATAAAGATATATAAGAACTGCTCATGTATGACCATTTGCACTGCACACCTTGCTCCACTGAAAGATCGCTCCGTCATCAAACTCTAGAGTAAGGATTCCAACAGGATCAAGTTGAATTGATCTCCCCCAGAATTTTGATTTAAGGTTACTGTCAGCTCGGAATTTCCAGCCTTTACCTTCACAGTGACATGCAATGACTGTTGGGTGGTGACTGACCTGTTTAAGCAACAGCTAGTTATTAAGAATTCTACTTAATAAAAAAAGGTTAAAAACAAGAAAATGTTGATTTTACGTTGTGCAGTTATTTTGGGCGGATAGTCAGCCGTAATAGGCCTTTCAATTGGTCCATCACATCTTAGGAGCTGCACCGATGAAGTGATACGAACTGCCATGCAGTAATTTTGAGGAAATATACGGATACTTCAAATGGATGATTGCACCACATATTGGTTTGTATTCAACAGTATTAAATATTATTGGGGTACCTACCTTCTCAGAGAAGAAGCGAATTCCTTTTTCAGGATAATCGGCTTCGTAAGTTTCTCCCAGTAAAGGATTGAAGGGTTTACAGTGACGGCCTTCCGATGAAGCATACCCAGAAACAGCAAAAGCAGCAACATCTAATATTCGCAAAAGATCATTCCCCTGGATGAAAATAAACAATTTAAGCACCCTATTTGATCAATAAGGCTTAGTGCATTATCGGCAATCTAAGCTCCACCAGAAATATTTTCTGACAACATTACACTTAGAAAGACAACCGTGCTATTGTGACTATAATAAAAATAGAGAGAAAATCATACTAATTCAAGCTAGAGTAAACTAAACAAGATCGTACCTCTTTACTGTGCTCGTATGCCCGATCCAAAAGATAAGAATACTCTAAATCTTCGAAACACTTTTGCAGGGACGATATTGGCTCATTGAAGTATACAGGGAGACAAACTTGTGTAAGATCTTTCCCGATATTGTCTTTGATTATAGACCATAGACTGATGCCTCTCTCTTTCTCAACTGGATCTGGTAACCTTTTTCTTCTTTCAATTTGTTGGTATCTAGAATCAAATACATTGTTCTTCGAGTTCCCCTTGTGCCCATCGTCAGTTTGATTTCTAGCCCGAGAATCTGTGTGATCTATGTCAACTGATTCACAACTAGCGGTTGGTTCAGAAAAATACTCATTTGTGTCGAAGAAATGGGATTCCTCTTCGTCTGATGCCTCCTCAAGCTCTTGCTTGTCAACATCATCCGATGATTCTGTAGTGCTCCATTCTGTGTATTCAGAATATGATGTGAAGAAACATATATTGCAATAACAATGTAGTATCGATACCATAAATTGTATGCGTATGTGGTGGGATACGAGAATGAGAACAAAATAAGGATGCAATCTGTGCAGATTACCCAACAGCGCCAATAAGAAGCCCCTTTCCCACTGGCTGTGCATAGGCCACATTTCAGACTCATTTTCAACAATTGAAGTATTGACAAGTAAAATTATAGATACATCAATCATTATATGTATATTCAAATATATGCCTACATTCATATAACATGCATATTGATACATAAAGTTCTACACGTGTATCAATCAACTAATATCAACTTCAAGTAGACAGTTTCAATTCGTAATAATCTAAGAGATGTGAGGGAGAACATGGTCCAAGAAAGTTAAGTGTAGGACCTAAAAGGTTAAACTAGTGAGAATTCAAATAACAAGAGATGAAATTGACACTTTTCATGCACCGAAAATAGAAATAAAGAAACAAAAACCGTGTAGAAGAAACCAAATTGACCGAATAAGAAATTTTTGATACAAGGCTTTTCTTCATGATTATTAAGCCCTATGGAGAACGTGGTCACAAATCCATAATAAGCCTTTACCACATTGACTAAATTGAATATATTCATGCATAAGGTCCTCCTAAAATAGAACCTTTACCACATTGATTATCTTCATGCATAATAGAGCCTTTACCAAATTGACCAAATGTTACATACCACTATACTTTCCACGTGCTATATTCGAATACTCCTGCTTCATTGATTGGTATTCCCCATCATTAATTCCAGAGGCTTCAGGTTCAATATTGGCTGCCTGGAAAAGATGAAATGCTTTGTGGATATTATGATGCTATTTTTTAAAGAAATACTCAAGATTACAAGAAGAAAATGTTGCATCTTTATAATTAAGAATTTTGAAAAACTGCACAGATCAGTCAGTTCATGTTGAATCCAAGTTTTACAGATTTCTGCCTTCAAGTAGTGGCGCATAAATTAATCATTCTGATGTCACAGTGATTTTATGATTACAATATTTATTTATTAAAAAAAATCTGATGGTGATCATAATTAGAATGCTGAAATAAATTATAGAAAAGAAATTCTCCCAAGGATCTTTCTGTTAACTTAGTTATATTCTCCCCAGAACGAACTTAAAAGGAAAAGGATTATCAAGTCATCAATGACAGCAGTACCTCCTCCGAAAGGAAAAATGATGAAAGAAAAAACAAGTTGAATGCGAAAATACTAAAAATCTTTTCACAAGGGATAAGTTCTGGGAGTGCATGAGTTTGATCGCGCAAACAGCCACAGCAACCACCATGTAGCCTTACCATCCCCAACGAAACTCCAAATTTAGGCCCAGATCATTTGCACTGATGGACTTTTCTCATGTAATAGTTGCAGCAGATTATAAAGTAAAACTTTCACTAGACATAATAACAGGCTGTATTTTAGAAAAGGAGACCAAACAAAAAAGTAACAACTCGTGATATAAACCAATTAAACCACAATTTCTATTATTATTCATAACAAAAGTTATCAACTAAAAGTTTTTTGCTCAAATACGGAAATACAATAGTCTATTCAATAATCAATATTTGGGTGGAGTCGAAAAGGAATGAACTACAATGTGTATGTACCTATATAAAAGTTAATAAATTCCTCTACCAACTAAAAGATTTATTTCGAAATTCATGAATTTCATACTAAGGTTATTATTAATATAGATGGAAATTCATAGAATTATTTTATTTAATTGTTCAAAAAAGTTGAAGAATATAGATGGAATTATTAGTTCAATGTTAGAACTATTAATAATAATGATCGAAGATGTCATCAGCTGTTGATTAATTGTGATCCAACACATGAAGTACATTATTAGTGAGCAAAGATTACCTCTAATTGTCTCAATGTGTCCAGCAAATTGTATCGCTCTTCACAAATGACTTTAAATTGACCTTGTATTTCCGAAAATTCAGAGAGCATGATCTGTTCACAGTCCTTCACAAGTCCCTCTCCAATTCCGTCTTCAAGCATGCGTCGCTTTAGCCTTTCAGTTGATATCGATAAATTCCTAGTTAAAAGGGGGTTGCTCTCATTCATTGGGCTTCTTGTCATAATCAAAGCTTGTAACCATGCCGCTCTTTCTTTCTTTGTATTAGTCCTTAAGTGAAGTGTCTTTGTAGCTGTAAATATGTAAAATCGCCTATCGTCTGATTTACTCTCACGGAATGATGAGACCTGCAAACAAATCCAAGTAAGCATTTATGGTATGGTAGGTTAGGTGTACAAAGGAAGAAAGACGCATAAAAATTTTGTTCTTTATAATAATTTGTCCTATAAAATATTGTACACCAAACATACACGTTGTGTATAGCTCTCCTACTACAGTGCATATCCCTCTCATCCCCAAAATCAAATACATACACTTGCAGTTCATGTTGTATACAAATTTGTCCAAAAAACTTTATATTAGAATGCAAAGAAAAGTAGATTTATCAAATCAAGTAATAAAAGACCATGGAACAGACTAACCAGCACTATCATACTCTCGAAAAACCATTACTTGAATTAAATACCTTTCTGAAACACCCAAAATTTACCATGGAAAGCTATACCATGAGATAAATTTGCAAGAACATAGCGTTGGATCACCAAAAAGAAGTTTTGATACCAAAGAAATTAAACATACGTAGAAGAAAAAAACATACTACTAAATTAAGCTCAACGATTCTCCGGTCACCGGAAAAACCCCGGTGGCATTAATTTACCCTAAAATGAAAAATAAAAACATGACAAAGGCTTAAAGAATTGGTAGAATTTTTACTTCGTTTTCGGAGACACCAAGAAAAGAATCTTGGGCATGTAAGAGCATATCCTTTCCCTTCTTTTTTTTTCAAAAAGTGTTAAACCAAGTGAATTGCAACTGTTCAACTCAGTGAAAAGGGTCCCAAAACTTACAGATTATTAGAGAATTCAGATCTACCATTCTTTTCAATTGCTGTCCCACCACATTATTCTCATTCCCACTTCTGATTATTTTATACAACAAAACAACAATGAGATCTGCAAATAAGAAACTGAAGAAAATTGTTTCAGTTTTTGAATTGGAAAAAGGTCCCCGAATAATGATGTGACCAGACGTGAAAAAACCATAAATAAACCTGGGTTAACCCTACAGCATTTTGCCCTAGTTTTTGCCCCTACTATCCCACCTGCTGATGTGACCCACTCAAGATTAACACCCAGTTAATTATCACTGTTATAGTAAAATGATAGTCAAAATTATGGGAAAATAAAAAAAAAATGAAACTCAGATATCAAAGCTATTTCTGGTGCAGACTGCGTAGAGTGATAGAGAAGAGAAAAGACAGAAATTTCTGTTGACATAACAAACATGTTAGACTCCGCTTTGCCTACAGTAGAAAGTCCTTTCTGCAGTAACCCCTAAAAAGACAAGCCCCCACTTAGCCATTCCGCCCGGATTGGAAATTTCCGTTTTTTGAACACAATCTAAATAATTAAAAAATTTAATCGAAGAGGTCCAAATGTTAACAGAACAAAGACGTATTGATTCTTGAATGCAAGACTAGGATATTATTCTTGTGAAGAAAAAGTAACTTCGACACGACATTGTTCCTCTCTATCAACTTAAACTCTTACTCAGTGCCCTCACATACATATTTCTCTCTTATTGATGTGTACAATGCATTTAAAACTACGGTGTACATCAATTTACCAACCTTTAAATGGACAGTGCCAACCGTTTTGCTGTGTTTTCCGCGGGTGTTGACGGTGCCGGAATTAGATGGGGCCTTGACGAGACCAATGAAAACAACGTATTCGCCGCCGTAGACGGTTTCCGGCCGGCGTGTCTTGGAGTAGGATAGCACACCGTTGCTACGGAGGGTGAACCACCGGGATCGCCATCCCTTGCCGTAATTAGTCCACTTGTAGAGGATCCCGGCCACACTACTGCTACTGCTGACATCAGATCCTCCGACATTGGCGTCAGATCCACCGCCAGAGAAATTCATCTCCGACCCAGTTCTCAACAGGATCGGCTCCGGCGTCCCTTCCCCGATCGCCGGACTCTCCAAAGAAATGCAGCATAGAGGGTGCATTTCCTTTACGCGCATTATGATCCCATAATTATAAAACCCATTTATAATATCTCCATTCAAATATATCTGCAACAGAGAATCATCAGAAAAAATGGATCAATAACTTCGATATATACGAATACACACACACGTGCATATATGTATATATAAGAATTTATGAATAGAATGAAACCCAAGGAAGAGTAGTTAGCGAAGCTCTGAACTGAGAGATTCTTGATTGCACAGAGAAAGAATGAAGAAAGACGGAAAAAAAAAAAACTAGATAAAAAGAAGTCTTTCGATGTGGAAACTGTAAAGAAAGAGAAACGAAAATGATTTTAAAAAGGTGACCACACATGTATCTGTGTGCAAAAACATAGCTAAGCTTTCTACACAAAATAAAATTAAGAATTTAATTTAAATCAAAATCAATAATTAATTTTAATTACATATTTTATAGAACGGCATAATTTTTCAATCACATATTTCATCAATTTTTATTAAAAATTGTTAATGATGTGTTTGGGCAACATTATTTTGAAAGAATATATTCTGAATTAGAAGATTGATGGGAAATGTGTGATTGAAAAAGAATGAAAAGTTATTGATGTGATAAGATCCTTCTTTATATTGGAACGGGATACGGATATTAGAGGGAAGAAGGGACAGCCCTTTTGTTTTGTTTTAATTTAATTTTTATGTTTATTTTATTAAAGATTGATACCTTTTATTGTTTTGGTAATTTTGTTCTGTCTTTTGTCTGGAGGCATTTTTATTGGTTTAAAAACACCTACTAAGATTTTTGTTGTTGTTTAGTAATAATTGAATAAACTTTTTGAGATTTTCTCTCAAGTGTTACGCTGCTATGACGGAAGATTCTTGAGATCTACGTAAAAAATGTCTTGATTTATTTTAATTGGAGTAACATCTACATGAATTCCGTCTCATCTTTTCAATTCATTACCATTCAAGTAAAATCTTATACTTTACATTCTCCTCGAATCTTAGTTCCTCAAGTTACGTTAGCAAGAAGTAAGAGACGAGTTTGAAAAGATCGTTACTAGTATGAAGAAAATTTAACAAATGAGAAAAAGGCACAAATTTTGTAGATAAATAAATGTATAAACGTGAAATAAATAGAGTGAGCGCTAATCATCTAGAGTAATTATCATCATTGATCTATTGTTATATTGATTAATGAAAAAACGAATTCTGGCATCATTGGATAATGTGACTGGTGATCATCATCATTTTAGATGAATAATATTATTTTAAAAAATAATTTACTTTTTAAATGTATTTAAAACTCAAAGCACGAAAAAAATAAATCTACTTCTTAAATACTTTTAAGGCCATGGTTGGCAAGTGGGATTTGTTGGAAAATGAAAGGAAATGTGCCAGATATCTTTGGTTGAAATTAAATTTTTGAGAGAACAACAACTTGAAAGCAAAGTAATATTATGTAGATGTCAAAAATTAACCATCAAGATTGGGGTTTGATTATATGTACATTATGAGAGAGATAATTGGGAAGTGTGACTTAATATAATGTAACTATCATGGTCCAAATGTAAATTAGTCCAAGGCTCCATTTGATTTTGAGATGGAATTTGAGTGGAAAGAAAATAAATTTTAGAAAATTGAATTGCCTAAAACTTGTTTTTACTAGGAATTGTCAATTAATTGTATTTGATTGGTGTAATTTTCCACTTGAAGAATGTTAAAATTTTGGATCTTTTGGTGTTCGTTAAACTTTGTTTTCATGAAAATTGTCCATTAAAGGAATTATTTTATTTTTTTTACATGAATTTGTTTTCATTTCAAATAAATAAAAAAGGTGGAAAACCATTTTCCCATCAAAGTGGTAGGAAAACAAATTCAATGAAAATAAGGAAAAGGGGGTCACGTAGGGGGTTGGGAGGAAAATTAATTGCCAAGAAAA
>CAIGRL010235418.1:0-22738 GCA_903798325.1 Fraxinus xanthoxyloides
GGTGGGGGGGGGGTGGGGGGGGGGGGGGGGGGGGGTAGGGGTACACTGTGCCAATGGCATTTAGAAAAAAAAGAGACCCCATCGCCACAAACCAATTCATCCAATATTTGTTACATAAAACCAACATACTGTCTCCTTAAATTCTTCAAATCCGCATAAAAAATTACTGACTACAATAAACACAATTCTAGATGATGATAAGACACTAAACTTGCTATTTTTTTCACACTTCATAGCAACTCCAGAGAGGCGAAAACTAAGCCAAACGGGAATCCTCTTCCGTTGCCACTCTTGAATGGAATGGCTCTAATGATAACCTGGTGGTAAAGGGCAGCAAGTGCAGCTCCGATGAAAGGTCCGACCCAAAAGATCCACTGAAGAAAGACACGAGTGACACAAACGTAAGTACGGTCAAGCGCCTGATCGTATGCTGTAAACAGGTAAGAAGATAGTCTATGGAAGTTATGGATGTAAACTTACGTGGGTGTCCCAAGTGTGATCTTTGTCGTAAATGATGGCAGCGCCAAGGCTTCATGCGGGGTTGATACCGGTTCCGGTGATGGGGATTGTTGCCAAGTGAACCAAAAAGACGGCAAACCCAATTGGGAGTGGAGCCAAAATCTATGAAATTCGGAAAAATTAGGAGTCATCAAAGATGGCATCCCACAATGAGATCCTAGTTACAGCACAAATCATGCAGTTGAGGCAAGTTATATCTGCAAAATTACTCATTTCTAGTTCGAGTATCAACTAGAAGTAGAATCAAAGTGCAAAAGAATGTCGAATCTGAAGATAAGGATCTCTTCTCTCTCTCGAGCACATACTATTGAATGATCAAATCATTCACTCATAGTCCAACTTATCTATTAAAGAACTTGAAATTTGGATCGAGCAGAATCGCAGAGACTGCAGACCCGATCTTACCTACTCTTGAAGAAAGTCCAATTTTCCCAACACCAACATAATCTATAGCCAACGAACCAAGAATACATGGTTAAAATATCTATGATACCCTCCTTATCATAAGAAATAATAATAACACTAAATGCCTTGATAGTAAAACATTTTCGAAAATCACTATTACAAAGAAATACTTACAGGGACATGCGAGTCTCTGGCATTTCTCTTGGCATCAGTAGCCGAGAAGACAGTGTAAACAAGAACAAAGGTGCCAATAATCTCAGCACCAAGGCCATCACCTTTAGTGTAACCATGGGCAACAACATTTGCACCACCACCCTTAGCTTTGTAAAAAGAAGGCCCGAAGCCCTTTACGACACCAGAGCCGCAGATTGCGCCGAGACATTGCATCACAATGTAGAAAATTGCCCGGGTTAGAGACAATTTCCTTGCTAGGAATATACCAAATGTTACTGCAGGATTTATGTGTCCACATGAAATTACCCATAAAAATTTCAAATATCAGTACATGAAAAACTTCAATAATCTTTAAACAAGGGCATTATAATCACTTATCATAAGTTCTTTTCCAGAAATTATATCAAAGATTTGGCCGTTTTTGTATGAATTATAAGTTTAACTCGTAATTGAAGAAATATTTTTCAAAGTGCATAACATCAAAGAGAGTAGATCTAAAAGAACAAAAACCCTTAGATTTTTGCAGGATTTGAAGAAAAGAAGCAGGGAATAAATTCTGTCACTTTCAAGACTTAAAACTCGAAAAACAACAGCAAATTATCACAAACAAAAACTTAACTTTTGACTGATAAAAATAAATAAATTATGAAACCAAAGAAATTACTCTACTTTCCATTTGCCAATATCCCATGAAAATGAGGGCTCAAAAGTAGTAGTCCATTCGTTGCTTGTTTGGAGGATAAAATCTTGTCTTGTCCAATATTGCTACCGAACAAGCAAGACTCTGGATTTACTTAAACTAGCAGTACATTCTTGGCATGTTTGAAGTTCAATCTTGTTCATTACGTTATTTATGGCATGTTTGAAGATCAATCTTGTTCATTACGTTATTTAGTTTCATTGTATACTACGTACTAAACATGCTAACACGCAAGACTAGTTGTAGTATTCTTGGCATGTTCAAAGATCAAATCTTGTTCACCATTCAATGTTGTTCAATACTGCATACCAAGAATCAAGATTTAATTAAACAAGTACAGTAAAACCTCGATAAATAAATGTTCAATAAAGTAATAATCTCGCTTACCTTTTTTTTTTTTTTGTGCAAATAATTGCGCGATGGAGAGAAGTATAGGGTCTCTTTGACAGCCCACAATCATTGTGTAGTTCATATGGATAAAATTGTGTCCCTAATATTATTTTAATTTTTAAATTAGAACCAAGTTAATTTTGGAACCCACACTAAACCCCAGTTTGGTGTCGTTAAAAAACACATTTTTCTTGTAAATTTTGATAAAATATATATTGAAAAATTGATAAAAGTTATGAATTGCATGAAATGTATAATTGGAATTAATCGTTGATTTAAAACTCAATTTTTTATCAACTTTTAAGCAACAACAACCATGTCCAAGTACAGATGTTGATACTTTTTTGACTTATCTTTCCGCGATACATTTGTAGGCCATATAATTTAACATATGATCTTATTTTCCAAGCAGGGCCTAAAGTCTAAAACCCGCCTTCATTGACCCATCATCTTTTGTTACCAGGTGGGAAGATACCAACATAGTAGAGTACAATAAAAATGTGTCTTTTCATTCTGGCAAAACAAAATATATGATTTTCGGAGATGTCAAAAACTAGTAGGGGCATGTAAAATTAGGAAATTGGCATGCAAATTGGGTCGGGTCAGCTTTATAGTGGACCTTTGAATGGACTGAAGTACGTGGGCTTGGACAAATCAATGGGGCCTGATTTTGTGGAAATTGTATTTGGGCCTGAAGATTGTATCAGCCCGCAGTTCCATCAAACAAGTTACCATGTAAAGCCCAATTAAAAGCCCATAGGCAACAAAAGGGCACAAGCGGTTCTTGCATTGGAATTCTGCTCTCCTTCTTCAGCAGCAAATAGGCAAAAACAGGCTTTGTGTGTCGACACAACCTCCATCGACCTAAGATTATCATCTTCTGGCTCCATAGAATTTTTTTAGTTTTTAGTTTTTTTTTTTATGATAATCTTCCTCAAGAAACAGAGTTTTCTCTTGAATTTTTGATGTATTTGTCTATGGTTTTCTCCTTGCCTGGCCGTCAAGTGTAATCCGTGAAATACCGAGGACCAACATCCCCACTAGATCCCAGGAGGCTCCGTATCCGACGATTATGAAATGACTTACCATTTTGAACTATGAATCCTCATTTCCCATTCGTTTAATCAGATTCTTGCTTATAAACAAGAGTTTCCTCTTGATTTGTTGTTTTGCCATGTTAATTCGAAAAATCAGCAAAAGGGCATCTTCTAAAATGATTTCTCAGCTCAATAACTTCTTTCTGTCCCCTGCTGTTAGTGAAAAATACTCTAGTCCCTCATCTCATATGCTCCTAAAAATCCGATGCTTTCGCGGTCCAGGACCTGCCAGAAACAATGTTGAGCTTTCTGTCCCAAAATCTGCAGTTACTGTCCCGGTCAAGGTTTCACGTGTTGCCAGAACTGATGCGCAGACTGCACTTTTTGATTATTTGCACTGTACTAGGGGGTTTACTTTCACGGATGCGGAGCATATTAGCAAGAATTCACCCCATTTCCTCCAGGACTTAATTTCCAAGGTTGAAAGAGAGCAAGATGTTTTCAGAGCGTTGTCCAAGTTCTTCAGGTATCATCCCATCAACGAGTTTGAGCCGTTCTTGGAGAGTTTGGGTTTGAGCCCGACGCAGTCAACTTCTCTTGTTCCACGAGACTTGATATTTCTGAGTGACGATCAAGACTTATTGGATAATTATCAAGTTCTTTGCGACTATGGGATCCCAAAGAGTGAGATTGGAAGGATGTATATGGAAGCAAATGAGATATTCAAATATGAACGAGGAGTCTTAGATATGAAATTGAGGGCTTACGAGCAATTAGATTTGAGTGGATCGACTGTTATAAAACTTGTAACTTGCAGCCCCCAGCTTTTGGTTGGTGATGTGAACAATGCTCTTATGGGGGTTGTTGAGAAACTAAAAGAACTGGGGTTTGAAAATGACTGGATTGGAGGGTATTTATCGAGCAAAAACGTGTATAATTGGAATAGAATGCTTGATACGATGCGTTTTCTCTGTGAAGTTGGTTATAGTGGTACACAATTGGGGGTTTTGTTTAAAATAAATCCTGCATTATTATTTGAAGGTTCAGGGAAACAAGTCTATGTATTGGTTGGTGGGTTGCTCAAATTGGGCTTTGACATGAATGGTGTTTATGCTTTGTTCTTGAAGAATCCCCAGATTTTGTCATTCAAGTGTGCAAAGAATTTTTGGAAGGCAGTGCATTTTCTCTTTGAGATTCGGATGAAACCGGATAACATTGCTAAGATTGTGTCTAGCCACATGAACCTTCTGATTTCTCATTCTCTAAAAGGACCGAAGACCGTCTTAAGGAATTTTAGTGGTGATAGGCATGCTTTACGCCAGACTATAGAGAATGACCCTTCGCAATTGTTCAGTTTGGCTTCCAAATCAGACATCCATTGTATTGAAGCGGCATCCAAGAATCCAAGCAAATACTTGGAAAAGACAGAATTTTTACTACGAATTGGTTATGTTGAAAACTCAGATGAGATGGCAAAAGCCTTGAAAAGGTTCCGAGGTAGAGGAGATCATTTGCAAGAGAGATTTGATTGCCTGGTGCAAGCGGGTTTGGACTATAATGTTGTATCAAGCATGGTAAAACAGGCGCCTACTGTTTTAAATCAGATGAAAGATGTTCTTGAGAAAAAGATCGATTGTTTGAAAAACTACTTGGGATACCCGGTGTCTTCTATCGTGGCATTTCCATCTTACCTATGCTATGATATAGAGAGAATTAATCTAAGATTTTCAATGTATGCATGGCTAAGGGAAAAAGGTGCAGCAAAACCCATGTTGTCAGTGAGCACACTTCTTGCTTGTTCAGATGCGAGATTTGTAAGATATTTTGTCAATATACACCCAGAAGGTCCAGCTATGTGGGAAAATTTGAAAAAAACCATTACGGACTAGTTGAGATGAGTTTAACATGTTATTCGTTTTAATCCCTTTCATTTTGGGTAGAATAATCATGTTTTCCATGGAAGCTGTAGTTTCTTCCATACTTTCTCGTTAACAAAATTTCCCTGGGTTCAGCTTTTTCTTCAGTTTCTGACTTTCCACTTTGAGAAGTGGCAGACCGCGTATTCCATGCTAAGTTGCTTACTGCAGAGGAAAAATTCAAATAAGAGGTAGCGAAACAGCTATAATGATTTGGAATATTTGTCAGAGGTTTATTAATCTATCTTGGCTTGATTATTTCCTTTCTATTGTATGTTTACAATTTGTTTAAGGGAAGCACTTTTTGTTCTTGGTTTTCATTTTGCAACTGCTATATTGAGAAGTCAGAACTGTCTCACATAAAACAGGTAATTTGCATTTGAGAAGTATGCCGTTAGATGCCTTCTCATTCTTTGCTTGAAAAGTTCATTTGCATGAGATGTTTTGTCAATGCTATAATCAAGCACAATTCTTTCGAATTTGCCTCTTTTGAGAAGAGACTTAACTTACCATATTGAAGATGAAGCAGACAGTTGAGAGCTGTGGAGCTCAGCTTCGTCCTTGTAAATGCCCTTTGAACTTTGTCTCCAAAAACTGCACATGCTCGATTATCTGTTCCTCTAGGGTGACCTCGTGGAATTAGAATACATTGGGTAAGTCATCTTCCACAAACTTATCCATAACCTGGAGGTAACAAGGGAAGGGCTACTGGCCCAATTCAACTGGCACTGCATTTGGTCCGTGGGGACTGAATTGGAGAATACAATAGATGATATTTTATTTTTATTTATTAAGTAAGAGAAAAAGTGAGCGATAAACCAATTATTTTTTAATTTACCATATATATTTTAAATTTTCTATAAAATCCAAATCTTAAAGGAGCCTCACAATCTTGACTCGTGAAAAGTTACTTCAAATAGATCGTTTTAGAACAGTAAATAACTAACTGAAATTCAAGAAGGTAAACCCAATGAAATAAGCTGTCTCAATACCATAATCAGCCGAACATCTAGTCTATTTTATATCCCACTTGCCTTGTAGAGAGACACTATACTTCTGCATTATTCACCACTTCCCACATGGTAAATAGTGAATGAAAACATTCTAGCCAGTCAAGAACACTTGTGTTCGGTAAGTTGAACTGAACAATACTAACAGGTTCGATTTTCGGGACACACTTCGTGGCTTGTGGAAAACTATTTAGTAAATGTTAGTAGTTAAAAAAAAAATGTGAAATCAATCAGCAATCTTGTCCTCGTTTTTGGTTGGTTAATTTAATTACTGGCTCTACTTTGTCTGATGCTGTGTATTTTTGTTATATTTAGGGTCTGAAAGAAAGTCAATGAAACTTTACATAGTTACTCCATCTTTGGCCCCTGTCCACTTGCAGCACACCAATCCATGGCATTCCTCCACAAACTGCTATCTGAAGATGGATTTGAGTACCAAAAATCTCTGAAAACCCAAAGATGGGTGAAGTTCAGAGATGGAAGAATCCAAGATGAGTTGATTACACTGCCTATCTGTGTATGCCATGACAAAAGCAGATATGATGCTTTATATAAGCAGAGGGGCGAAAAAGCCTGTTCAATTAATGGGTCTTTGGTTTTTTCATCAAGAAGGGGTTCGGAGATCGAATACGGAGTCTATAGCAGAAGGGATTCCCCAGAAAAGATGAGCCTGCAATTGATGATACAGCTAAAGCTGTGATTTCTATATTGAGTGGAGATGTTGGCCAGTATTTAAGAGGCAAGAATTTTTGTGAAACAATGAGAAAAGTGCTAATTTTTGCTTCGTGAAAAGGAAATAGTCGTGATCAGATTATGGAAATTTTGCCAATATGGAATTTGGATTCGGTGTATCTGGAGATTGGTTGAAAGTCAAGGGATAAATATTAAGTCATTGAAGAAGTCTATTAGGCTGTTGAAAATTGTAGCATCTTTGCATTCCAAAAACTTGAGGACAAAACGATGGAAATTTGGCAAAGTAAACCAGCAATAATGCTGCTTACCATTGGCAACAGAAGGCTTCTCGTGACTCTTTCAGATTCAATGGTCAATGGTATCCTGTGCCTGGCACCAGCAAGACTGGTGACCTTATGCTGGATCAGCTGTGGTTTAAATTTGCAGCATGCTCATTCCTCATGCCACATTTAGTAGAATCCTTGAACTATGACAGGCCTTTCGAGGAAAGAATTCTGGCATCGTTTTCATTACTCAGCCTTATAAAGGGTACAGGTAAGAAATTTCCATTTGTTCTTGCTTGTAGCTGCATCAAATGTCTCCTTAAATCAAATCTTGTTGTACTACAAGCAATTCCTAAATATGAGTATTTTCAAGATGCAAGATTCCTATATTATGAATTGTGTTCTATCAATTTACAGTTCTGGTGGGGGCATCGACTGATCATAGAAGGATGGCCTGGATTAAATGACAGCATATGCATCTTAAAGTACATGGGTAGTCTAGGCTTTTGTGATCTCAACTTGTTTAACCAAGCTTGAAGAATTCTTCTAAATAGTAACTCTCTTTCAGTCCATATTCTCAAAACATAAATATTTCAGAAATTGTGATTTCATGTCAGCTACAGCTTTGGGGAACACATCGTTTGCGTGGGAAGGAAATTTGATTTAACAAGGAATGTGGTTTAGAGTTCAGAATGGAGAAAGTATATTAACTTTTTTGAGGACCCATCCCATGGTTACCTAAACCTGTCAGTTTTAGACTCCTTTCCCAGTCATGTCAGTAGTTTCGCTTTGTTTGGGACTTGATTTCACCGAATGGTGCATGGGATTTGATGCAACTGGATAGGTACTTTCTTCCTTTTGACAAGGACATTATCACATCAGTTCCTATCAATTTATTAAGCAGATAAGTTAATTTGCCACTTTGATACAAGTGGCGAATATACCGCTCGGAGTGGTTATAAATTTCTGCTTAATGACTTGTGAACCTTGGTTGGGCCAAGTGGGGGTACCTTCATTCTTGGTGGAGGGATGTCTGGAAGTTAAGAGTGCCACCAAAAATCCTTATTATTTGTTTGGTGAACATTCTATGAAGCACTTACTTCTAAATTTAGTTTGCAATGAAGGAAGGTTAATACTGATCCTAGTTGGGTTGGAGGAAGATAGTATTTATATGTTGTTCATGTGTGCCTCGTTGAAACAGGTTGTGGAAAAAAGTGGGTTTCTGGGGACTGGTCTAGAGTTGCTACGATTCATCCGGAGTTGACCTTATTGCATAACCATAGCAGTGGTTCATATGGTGGGATCAAAATACTGTTGAGCATGAATTGGTGGGGGAAAGATGTGGATATCTTGTGGATTCTACAGATAGGCTGCTCTCAACTCGCTTGCCATATTGTGGGTCTATTTCACCAGTGATGCCGATGCACTTGCCTTGAGAGAACCGTACAATTTGCTAGAGAGAATGAGACGAGAGTAGCGGGGGTGGAATGTGACGCGCAGCTGATAATTGTATTGCTTATTTCTCCTTGTAATCTTGCTTCTATTGTTGTTGTTCTCTTCAATATTTTTGCTTTGTTAGGAGAGTTTGGTGCAGTCCTTGCTCTTTTGTTCCTCTCTACTAATTCATAACTGGCCTCCTTTTGCTACTAATTCCTACCTCAGATACTGGGTTGATTCTCATGCTTCATTACTCTATTCGTGCATGGTGATTTTTTGTTTGTAATGTAATTGTGTTTTCTACAAAAAATAAAAAATAAAATAAATTAGGGGTAAATATATCATAGTCCCCAACTTTTGATAAATGTAGCAGCTATATCCTCAACCTTTTAACATCGTATGGTGTGGTATCCCACCCGATGAAAACGTCTATTTAGGCAAAAATAGTCACGTTAATATGCACGTGATGTTTGAGTGAGAAGGCTATTTTTCCAAAGATGATTAACATTTATGTAAGCTGAATTGTCATTTTTGCACAATTCTATCCTTTTAGTCACACATTGCGTGTCATATGGACATTTAGAGTCTAAATAATTATTTTATATCAAATGTGGATGCAAATTGGGGTGGTAATATCTTGGCTTGGCCCTTAGACACTCAAGCTCCATTCATGTTCATGTCATAAGCTCAGCTTGGTTCCTTAACTCATGGGCCTCATGGATCGAGCTAAGAAAGGAAATGAGCTAGCTCATCCCGTGAAAATAAAAATAAAATTGAAATGGTGAGTCTGAAAATGCGCTCGAGCTATCCGTGCCAAGCAGAGTTGAGCCTAGAAGCTGGCGAGTAGCTCTGTCCTTTTTCAACCCTAATACTACTCTTGTAGTGTTAAAAGTTTAGGGGTATGATTGTCACAAATTAAAAGTTTGAGATATGAGTGTCACATTTATGAAATGTGCCCATGTTTGGTACACATTAAAATTTTCATTTTCATTCTTCTACTCATTTTCAACCACACATTTTTCATCACATCAATAACTTTTCCTTCCTTTTTAACAATATATTTTCCATCAATCAACTATTCCAGAAGACATTCTTGCAAAATAATGTGGCTCAAACATACCCCTGTTGGGAAATTATGAATTTACAATATATGTATCAGCTTGAAGTTTCTTTATTAACAAGTGGTACTTGGGAACAGGGGCGGACTCACCATCCGATGAGGGGGCGCGACAACTCGTGTTGAGTCCGCCGAAGCCTTAAATTCCATCGGGACTATTGTAGAAAGAACAGAGAAGGACAGAGAACATAAGGATGATTGAGTAAGAAGAAGATATTGTTGAGGTGGGGCCTTTATTTATTTATTTATTTATTTGGGCAGAGAGAGTTGGGCCTTTTTTTTAAAAACAATGAGGCCCAATTAAGTTGATTTATCTTGAAAATTTCTATTTTGGTCTCTCTCTCTCTCTCTCTCTCTCTCATTTTTTCCCCTTCCTTTGAGAGTAGTTGAGAAACGTAACAGTGGTTTTTATTGGCTAAGCTTAAATTTACTTATTTTTGTACTTTATTTGTAACTAGTAAGAATACGAATATTTGAAAATTTATGCTTAGTAATTTTATGTTTGCCGAAGTAATGGATCATTTTTACATTTTAGTTTATTATAATGTCATTAAGTATAAGTTTAATACAATTCCTAAATGGCTACTATTTAATAATAAATGTTTATAACAAATGGTTAAATATTAATAAACGATCTCTCTAATTGTCGAAGGTCAATGGTCGATGTCCGTCCGAACTGAACTTTTGTGTTGGATCCGTCCCTACTTGTGAATTGTTATTTAAAAGTTTGAACAGACCCCCAACATAGAAAATTTAGTGCAAGTTTCGCCTTTTAGTCTGGTCAGTTCATAGTAAACTCACTACTCCAATAGTCTATTATTGGTTTTGTGATTAATTTTCTCTTTAGTTTTCTTATGGGCAATTTACACAAATAAGGATATATTGGGGTGGAATTGAAAACAAGTTAATTTCACAAATGGTCACTGAAGTTACGTCAAAATCACAAAACGGTCACTAAAATTTAAAACTTGCACTAACGGTCACTGAAATATCATCCGGTTTCAGTAATGCTCACTGAAAGAACTTTTTCATTTTAATTGAAACTTAATTGAGCAAAATAGTTAAAACTTGAATCTTGAGGACCTAAATCGCAAATTTAACAATAAAACCAAAAAATAATTAAATTAAATAATAATAATAATAATCAATTTCTTTCTTCCCCACCAACCAACGCCATTACTTACCAGTCGCCATCGCCCCCAGCCCACCTTCCTTTAGTCCGCCTCTATCACCATCACTCGTAGTTTTTTCTAATTACTGTTGTTTAGTAAAGCTACGACAACTCCAATATCCCATTACACCAACCTAAAACTATCGACACACCACAAATTCGACAATTGGCACTGCAGGTTGTTCTTTGCGCGGGCTGACTTGGGCAAAGTTGAATTCGGATGATTTATTGTAAATTGGCTCAATTGTGTTATGACCCCTGTGTTTTCCTTCATCAATTGCAGGTTGGGTAGGTGAATCGAAGATTTGAAGTAGTATAGAAGCATTAAAATCCTTCAACCCAAACTGCTCGCAGAGTGCGTGAACTGCAGCCATAAAATTGTGGCTATCAGGGCACAATTGGGATTGACCCAGGGGTTGGGGAGCTACGCCAGGAGATGACGAGTCCAACCCATGTGGTCCGCGACCATGGGTCAAGTTGCCGGCACCGAAATCGTGAAAGTTCGGACCCTGCAGAAAGTTCTTCTCTACTGTCGTTTTTTCTGGGTTTAATTCAACACGTTGTGGTGTTTTTAGGGTTAAATTGATGGCATCGATAGTGGCGTTTGGTTGTGGGCAAATGATTGGTGAAGAGTTCCGATCAAATGGGTGGTCGGAGGTGGGATTTTCGGCAATTTTCAGATTTGAAGCCAACAAATTTTCGGGAGCAATTTTGAGCTAGTATAGTTGATGGATTTAGGAGCTCTTTGTTGCTAATTGAAGAAGAGATGAAGGGTTTCCACTGGTAACAATGTCCGACGGCTTTGACGACCGGAGGTTGCCGAAATTTGGTTGCATTTTGGGCGATTATAAGGGCAAAAAATTGCCCTTGAGAGAATTGTAGGTTTTATTGTCAGATTTTCGATTTAAGCCTCAAGAATCAAGTTTCAACTATTTTGTTCCATTAAGTTCCAATTAAAATGAAAAAGGTCCTTGAATGATCATTACTGAAATCGGATGATATTTCAGTGACCGTTAGTTCAAGTTTTATACTTCAGTAACTGTTTTGTGATTTTGATGTAACTTCAGTGATCGTTTGTGAAATTAGCCCAATTGAAAACTATTGAATTTTTTTGTTAAATTTTAAAATAAGATCAATAAAATAGATCTCAGAAAATATTTGGTAAGGCGATCTATACGTTAATATAATAGAATCATCTATTCTAACCATGACATCTTGGACTTCGAGTCATTCAAAATTTGTTGTCTCAAAATTATACTTTCACATTATTTCTCTCTTACTATATCGAAGTAATGCATTTTCAATGGCTCAAGTCCAAAATGTCTAGATTCAAGTGAAAGGCCCATGTTTGAGCCCCATAATAATAATAATAATAATAAATCCAAAACTTATTTTATATCACATATTCTCAAATAAAACCTTAATTTTTGAATGATTCATACTAGACTTGAAAAAATGTAGATTTACATTTAAAAATTTAATATTTTGCACATCATTTTTTTCTATTTAGTTTCGAATAGTTATTTTGTTAATATTTTGATTATTACAAGAAAATGAATATTTATGTGGTAAAAGAATTTATAATGTATTTGATATAAAACAAATTTCAGACACATTCTATATACATAATTTGATGAGAGAAAATGCGAATTTAGGTTATAATTAGTCGAAAAGTTGACAGGGAAGTGAAGAGTTGTGGTAGATGTGATAACTTGTAGAGAAATTAAAAACAAATTTTAGCAAAAATAGAAATGTTAAGATTTTGGTAAAAGTAGTGAGGTAGAGAATCACGAGAGCGTAAGATAAAGGAAGAAAAAAAAATCAAATTTATTGTGGTTTTGTCCATGTTTGGTGAGAATTAAAATTAGATTTTTAGTAGATTTTGATAAAAATTAAAAAGTTATGGATTTCTTAAAATATACTATTAAAATTAATTGTTAATTTTGATTTAAATTAAAATATAAATTTCAATTGATAACAAATGGTACTTTTAAAAAAAATGCTCTCAAAAGTTGGGGGTCACATGACCCTAAGCCCGTGTCCCCTAGTGCATATAAGGCTGTCCAATTGAATATATTCTCCTCACAATAAATACATATTTAATTCACATTATAATTTCACCTACTTTATATAAATAAAATCATTTGTAGCAATAAATAAAGTGTCCAATATGGGACCCACTTAATTGGACGTATAAAAAAAATCAAGGTATTTGGTGTGAATTAAAATTAGATTTTTAGTAGATTGTGATAAAAAATTTTAAAATGTATGGTTGAAAAGATGTGAGATCTATAAGAGATGTGATTAATATTGATTATTTGACTTTGACTTAAATTAAAATTTGATTTTAAACCGAAACAAACAGGTCCATCTCTACTTTTCAAACTCAACTCGGACTTATCTAAGGAAAGTTACATTGTTGTTAATTTAATTCTAAAATTATCTAGGAGTGTGTTTGATGGATATTATATTGGAAAAATGTATTTTGGAATAGTAAATTGATGGAGAATGTGTGATTGAAAAAGAAAGAAAGTTTATTGATGTGATGGAAAATATTATTTTATTGAAGAATGTGTGGTTGAAAATGAATAGAAAAATGAAAATGAGAAATTTAATGTGGGTCAAACATGGGCTAATTATATGAGTCATGCTTTTGTGTCATTGTCATCATAAAAGTGAAGGGAAGCCTCCAGCATGTACTTACATGAATTGTCTCTATCTGAAGGTTCGAGAAAGGGGGAGAGTTCAAGTTTGTAGGGTTTGTAACACTTGGACGTGTTTTGGCACACTAATTTAACAAAAAAAAATAAAAAAGAATTGCTGAATTGTCATAATTTTGTGATGCTTTAATGTATATTTGGAAGAATAAATCTATGAGCTCGAGTATTCTTCATAATTTTGAATTTAAATTAACAAACTGGATTAAATTGATATCACACCAAAATAGNATGTGGGCCAAACAGAAGCTAAAACTATGTTAGGTCGTCACATGAACCTTAAATATTCATTGTTTAAAAGCAAGCTTCTTTTCAACTATGTGTCCATAAAGTGATGTATTTCTTATGGGAATCACATTATAATTTAATGAAAGCTATAGATTGGTTGCGACCCGTTTACCCCCTTCAAAGATGAAAGACAAACTTACTATCCAAGCAAATAATATCCCCTTGGTTTGTTTGAGCCGAATTAAAATATGATTTTAATCTAAGTTAAAGTCAAAAAATCAATACCAACCATATCTTTTACGGGTCCCACATCTTTTTAATTATACATTTTAAAAACTTTCATCACAATCCATTTAACAACCGACTGGGTTTACAAAAAGATGGCCACCAGAATTTGATCAAAATACACCCATTTATTTTTTTATTTTTTTTAAAGTACATGGTGAGTCTGCGCATTTGTGCGTATTCTGGCCAAATTCTGGTGATTTTCTTTCTGTACATGGGGAATAAGGGTCCACTCAAAACCTGATTTCAATATACACCACACCTAGTCAAATTTAAGTCGAGCCACAAAAAGATAGTGGGGATCGGAATGAAATTTGAACAAAATCTTGGGGATACATCATACAAGAAATAAAATTTGAATTAAAATAATGGGAAAAAGTGTATTTACAAATGTCTACATGCAGATTCAGGCTGCAGCCAACCTCCGCCATTTGTCTGCTTTCACTGAAAGCTCTATTGCTGACTGCCCAATACCACATTTCAACATAAATGCGACACACAGGATTTCTGCAGTGACATCCGGGCAGATATAAATGGGAAATGAGTCCTCATTTCGATTCTTAAACCACATTTTCTCTCACAAACCCACCGCTTATCCAATTTTGTCAGGTATCCAATTTTCCCCATTTTCTGTTCAAGAAGAACTGCATGTTCTTGTTTTATAGATTTTTTCTGAGTGTTTTTGGGTTCTGTTAAAAATTTGATGTGAGCGCGGTATATGTGAATTGGGGCATGGTAGAAAATTTGCAAATGATTATGTGAAGTGTAATTTAATGTTACAGATTTTTAAACATTTTGTATTACTGTTCTATTGTCAATTCTTTTGTTTTCTAGATAATTTTTGGCGGATCGAGTTGGGTCTGAGCTTTGATGGGGGATAAGGGTGGGGTTTTCTAAAAGAACAATTCACAATATTTGTTGATTTTAATTCACTCTTGGGATTTCTATATGTTCTCGTTTCCATTGAGTAGTACAGTTACCGTATTAGGATTTGAAATTTGTGCTTTATTAGCTGGCATAAGATTGTTTGGAAAATTTTGTTGGGTCTGAAGTATTATTGTCAGGATTGATGAATTTTGAATGATAACAGAGAAAATTGTATTGCTATCAAATCTCGAAAAATATTCACACACTTTTACGATTGATCGTATGACAACAATTTTACAGAGTCTATTCTAAGTAACGATCGTGAAATTACAACTGACTGTTACAAAGAATATTGACTTGAATATTTGGACTGTTACACCCTTGATTCTCGGCTATTTTTCTGCTTGCTGATCTTTGGTTGCTTGATTTGAGGAATCTTCCGTTATACGCTGCCGCGAGATGGTACTGCCATCGGTTAGGCCAATCTTGTTCCGTAGAAGTTCCGTTCTTAGGCGTGAGAATGGCTTAGTCAAAAGATCAGCTTGCTGGTCTTGTGTGTTGACGTGATGAACATTAAGAATGCCACATTGAACCATATCACGAACAAAATGGAGGTCAATCTGAATGTGTTTCATTCGGGAGTGCTGTACATGATTAAAACTTAGACGTATTGCTCCCAAATTGTCACATAGCAACTTTGGTGGACCTGATAGAGGAAGAACGAGTTCTTTGAACAATGATAATGGCCACGTCTCTGAAGCTGCATTGGCTAGAGCTCTATATCTTGCTTCAGTGGATGATCTTGCTATTGTTTCTTTGAACTCCAAGAAATTGGATTTGCTCCAAGAAAGCTGATATAGGTTGAAATAGAGGTTCGATCATCAAAGTTACCCACCCAATCAGTGTCCGAGTATGTCAAGAGATCAAAGCTGGATTTTTTTTTATGTGAAGTCCATGAAAAATTGTTTGTTTCAGATATTGAAGGAGCCTTTTTGCCATTGTCCAGTGAGTGACCGTTGGTTTATGTATAAACTGTGAAAGTTTATTTACTGAGAAAGAAATCTCCGGACGTGTGAGAGACAAATATTGAAGGCCTCCTATGATACTTCGAAATCCCATGCTATCAGTAGTTGAGGTGCCATCAACTAGTTTGAGACCTGTGATTGTTGACAACGGAGTTGAGACATCTTTAGCACCAGCCATGTTGGTTTTTGACAGCAAGTCTCTAATATACTTGTGTTAGGACAAGAAAATACCAGAGGTAATGGAAATTACTTCGATTCCCAAGAAAAATGAAGCTACCCTGTATCTTTTATAGAGAACTGAGTGCCAAATTTTTGAATAATTTTAGCCACAAAATGCATACATTTCCAGTGATCACCAAATCATCCACATAGACTAGTAAATAGCAGATAATAGAGTTGTGGCTGTATATAAATAAAGATGAGTCAACTTTTGAGTTTTGAAAAACAAGACCAATGATTTCCAATTTAAGAGCCACATATTTGAGGCAATAGAGAGCTTTACGTAGCCTGCACACATGATTAGGTCTGAATTCATCTTTAAATCCTGGTGGCTGAACCATGTACATTGTCTCAGTTAATTCACCATGCAAAAAAGCATTGTTAACATCTAGTTGCCTTAAAGTCCACATTTGCATCATATCCACTATCAAAACATTCCTAATGGTAGCCGGTTTCACAACCGGGCTAAATGTTTCCCTGTAATCTAACCCTTCACGTTGATTGTATCCTTTAGCAACAAGTCTCGCTTTAAAGCGATTGACTGACCGATCTGATTTTCTTTTAACACGAAATACCTACTTGCATCCCACGGATTTGCAATTAGTGGGTGGGAAAACAAGTTCCCATGTGCCATGGCACATAAGTCAGTGAGCTCATCGGACATAGCTAGTCTCCAATGAGGTTCACAGAGTGCTTGACTTACATAGCTTGGTTCAATGGTTGATGGAAGAGGATGCTTGGTGACTGAGTTGAATTGTTTCGGTCTATGAATATTATTCATTGACCAAGTGGTCATGGTATGGGTTAGGTGAAAAGGTTGCACAGTTGGGTTATTGAGGCTATCATCGGTTACAATGGAGTTTTGTGTGGTCTGAGTGTGTGTATTTGATGAGGAAGACAAGTGGTCATGCAAGTGCGAGAGAAGGGAAAAAATGCAAATTACCTAAATCATCTCAGATAAAGAAGAGAATTTGCCTGGAGATGAAGCGAGAATAGCATTGCCTCCCCTCATTGGTGGTGGTTGCGGTGGAGATGGCACTGCAATAGGTGGCCCGATTGTCTTGGTCGATTTGAACTGAGTAGGAGAGTTAGTGTTGGTCTATTGAAGAGGGGAAGGAATTTAAGTCTTGTCGAACACAACATGGCAAGATATGTAGAGCTTTTGAGCCTGAATGTCAAGACATTTGTATGCATTTTGGGTTTAGGAATAACCCACGAACAAGCAAAGCGTTGCTTTGGGCTGGAGTTTGTTGGTATTGTATGGCATGGTAAGAGGAAAACAAAGGCATCCGAGGCATCCGAACTTTTTTAACTTCAGGTAATTTGGTTTCAAGTGGAATAAGGCCTCAAACGGTGATTTGTTAGTTAATAAAGGTGTTGGCCGTTGATTTATTAAATAGACAACAGTTGAAAAGGTATATGGCCTAAAGGATAAAGACAGAGATGCGTCATGCAATAGAGTTAGGCCTGTTTCAACCAAATGACGATGACGAAGCTTGGAGACACCATTTTGCTGTGATGAATGAGGAGCTATGGTGTAATGGCTAATCTCATGTATGGAAAATATTTTTTAAGAGCAACAAATTTACCACCGTTAGTGGAATAAATGCTTTTTAGTTTGGATTGAAATCTAATTTCAACAAAATGCTTAAATTGAGGATAATTTGTGCTAACACTACATTTTGTTTCCATGGGATAGAACCAAATACATTTGGTGAAATGATCAACCAGAATTAAATAGTATCGTGATCCATCAATGCCAACAGTGTTAGATGGGCCTCAAACATCAGTATAAATCAAATCAAGTGGTGCATAACTTTGAAAGCTAGTAACGCGAAATGGTTGTTTGTGTGCTTTATTGATAGAACAAGAAGTACAAAGATAAGAATTATTTTTTTGTATTATTGGAAGAGAAAAATTCTTGACTAGATGATGAACGATTTTATTTGACGGATGTCCAAGAAGTTTGTACCACCCATCGATTGAAGTCCGTTCGTGCACATTTACAACCATTTTGAGAAGCTCTCACCAGTGGTTTTGGGAGGGTGTAAACACCATTTGTACATGCACCCTTGAATTGAACCGTTCCAGTGGTCTAACAAGAAAAAAAGATGGATGAAATTCAACAAACACATGATTTTGTGAGGTGAAATGATGTACGAAAATGAGATTTTTACATATGCTAGGAACACAAAGTGTATCGGTTAAATGAAAGATGTGAGTGGGTGATTGAAGAACCAAGGAACCAATATATGAGGCATGTAAACTTGAATCATCACCTATTACAACTTCATCAGTACCGTCATATTCACAGTGCACTGATAAATTTGCTAAATCACCGGTGATATTATGGGAAGCTCCAGAGTCAATAAGCCATTTGGTATCTTTGGCTGGTGATGTAGATACACAGTTGGCAGTGGCATCCAAAAAATGTAAGCGTGGACAATGTTTTGCTATATGACCCAGTTCATCACAAATTTGACATTTTGGTGTGTACTTGCGTTGACCATTGAACTTAGTGAACCTCTTGTTGTCCTTTAGGCCACCATAATGGCGATAATGGGCCGAGCCTGCATCGGGCTTTGGGAGAGCACCGTTTTGGTCAGAACCATTTAACTTGGAGAAAACCTTGTTGCCTTGTCCTTCTTGAGAAGAACCAGAGCGGTGCAACCAAATGTTGAGTGGAGGCATCAAGTCGACGAAGATAGGCATCGTTCTCGACGAGAAAATCGTAAAGTTCTTTGAAGGCTAATGGACTTTCCCTTACTATTACATTTATTATACGTTCACAATCATACTAATACTAATATGTTATACATTATTTCTTATTTCAACTTGAATAATCCTTTTCAAGATTCATCTTCACACTTCCATATCAATCACTCCTGTTCGAGAAAGACTCGTTATGACCAAAGATCGTATGCCAATTTGTTACCAGGTTGGATGGAAGATTTAATGAAATAAAGTAAAAGAACGATAAAAGATCTCACCGCTCAAGTAGGAAGGCCTAAGGAACACAATTATCACCACCCAGAGGGAACTAGTACGAAATACAAGAGTAAAAGCCACCACTCTATGAATCCTCCACAGAGATAGAGATATTTCAGGAGTATGCCAATATCAGGAGTATGCCAATTTGATACCAGGTTGGATGGAAGATTAATGAAATAAAGTAAAAAAACAATGAAAAATCTCACCACCAAAGTAGGAACACCCAAGGAATACAAATGTCACCACCTAGATGGAGCTAGTAGGAAATACAAGGTTAGAAAACTCACCACTCTATGGAGTCCACCACAAAGATAGAGATATTTCAGGGGAAGGATAACACCTGTCGAATAAAAATGAACTTAATATTCAAATTCTCCAATGATTATGTTGGACAGTAAAAGGCTTTTCAGTATACTAGTAGCACTAGCATGCTATTTAACGTTCATACATCAATCTTACATATATAGATTATGTATTACATGGATCCTATTGATACATTTAGTACGTGTCAATGAATTATATTGATACGTTAGAAATATTATTCTTATTGGAGCTTCGTTGATGGTACTTGTTATGTATCATTTTCAATGAACCCTTTTCAAGATCCATCTACATACTCCTGTGTCAAAGATGGCCTGTAATTTGAGGAGGTGGCTGTGATGGAACAATCCATTTCTTGAGAGGAATGTGGACTTGTGGTCGAAGAGATGATGATTTGTGTAAGCTGAATGGTAGCATGGCAATTGACTGTTAGTGGCCTGTGGTGGACTTTGGTGATTAGGTTGCTAGTATTTGGTGGTTGGTTGGATATGGATGAGTTGACATTCCAGGAAGAATGAGAAAGAGGAGGTAGTGGTGGTGGGGGAGGATAATTATCAGTAGCTTATAAGCTATATTGAAGTTCTCCTCTTAGTTGAGTTCCTTTTTTTTTTTTTCTTAGTGCATGTACCTTTTAACTTATATTAACTATATATTAAGGAGTTGGCATCTCAACAAAGCATGGATATCTATTTTTATGTTTATGTGGGTTCTACTTACTACTATATATTAATCCGCATTTGGTTTTGCTAAGAAAATTTATAAACTTTAAGTCAAAGTCAACAATTAATCTTAGCCATACATTTTATGAGATCTACAACTTTTATCAACTTTCAAACACTTATTTCATCAACTTCTATCCAAATTTACTAAAAATCTAAGTTTTAGCTATACCAAACAGGGGCTAACTATTTACGGTTCCATGGACTTATGTTTCTAGATTGAACTGCAGCTTGCCAATCAATCTTGACCTTTAGACATAGTAAAAATAGTTGGCTGGGTTTTTGATGTTCTCTATTCTTTATAGCAGGAACCCTCACGAAAGTGTTTTATTGGGCATCTTATAGGTAATTTCAGTACAATGACAGAAGCTGACTGCAAAATAGTAAAACCTGAGGTATTTTCACATTCCAGGTTTTGATTATCTAATGCTACATAATTCTCCTTATTTTTGTTTACTTCATTAATCTAATATCTCGTTTTTGTTTGTTTCCTATGGTATTTCCTCACCTTCCATTTCTTTTAAGTTAGTGATAGTTGACCACCTACCTTATCATAAAACCTGACTGGTATCTTTCTTTTTATTTTTACAATGAACTTCAAATGAAAAATTCATTTCTCTTCTTTTTGTGTTCATGGATGGATACTTTCCAAGAACCTGGAGAGTGATTTTCTTTTAAAGATTGATGGGCATAAACTTGTATATAGGGGATGTTTCCCATTTTTCTGTTTGTTTTAGTGAAAAGTTTTGACTTGTTAAAAAAAACTACTTTAAAGGAAAAAGGGGCAAGATAAACAAAGAAGAATAGGGTGTAAGACTCATGCATTTAGGAAAGATAATATTCATTTGAGTTATGGTTGTCTGGTAGGACCTCTGTGTTACTAGAACAGGGATTCTGGCCTTTCTCTGTGATGCTCTTGTGGGCTAGCACGGGTCAAGTTTCAGAGATCGTTTGAGACGATACAATTGGCATTTATGAAAAGAAGGGAATTCTAATTGGTTTTACTGAAATTGGACTGGACTAGCCCTCTTATATGACGGACAGCAAGCTGGTCTGGGCCAGGACTGGACAAATTTATCGGAGAGGTCGATTCTGGGCTGGTCTGCTCATTTTGACACCTCTAGTCCTGGAGGTTCTACCAATGTAACAAGTTTGCTAGATTTATTTTAAAATGATTGTGTGTGTAGAAGTGACCCCTTAGCCGTGCCAGTTCTGGCATACGGCCATAGGCGGGCTGGTCCAAACTGGCCCTGATCCTGATGGTTCTACCAATATAAGGAGTTTGCTAGATTTGTTGTAGGATGGTACTGTGTGTGGAAGGCATCAAGGGGGATGTCAAAGTGTTCGGCTTGAGAAGCTTGTATACCCAGAAATTATGACATTCGATCTGTAAATAGAAGTGGGGCTTAGGTGCTATAACATGCATATCTTTTGGGTTGTACACTAAGAAGTGTGCATGTTGGTTGCAAATGGCTCATGTTTCTTGCCCTCAATGACCCAGGGCTTTGGCATGTGCGGTACTTACAAGGTGTCTTCTAGAGTTTCGGTACCAATTTCTTTGTCATTTTAAGTCATAATGAACTGGTTTATGTAAGATTACTGCAGTTAACCTACTAAGAACTATATCATTTTTTTGGTAGAAAATGATTTCCCACTTTTGTTTTCAAGAGACCATTTTAACAGAATTGTCCAAATTCTGTTAAATTGCCTCTTATCAAGGTATTTGTGTTTTAATTCTATTTCTTTATGTTTCTTAATTCTTCATGATTTTAATTTGTTCTTATTACACTGTTCATTTTCAGACACCGAAGACTTGCGTGTGGCTTAACACTTCTGATGGTGCAATACAAGAAGTGGAACGAGAGGTTGCCATATGTAGTCCTTTCTTATGGAATAAAATACTCTCAGGCGTGGGATCTTCTGAGAATTGCCCGATCTCCCTTCCTTCAAACATTAATGCTCCCGTGCTTAGCTTGATTCTTGACTACTGCCGCTTTCATCAAGTGCCTGGCCGCTCAAACAAGGTTTCTTCACGTTACAGAATATTAGCTTTTTGCAACTGTGTGTTTCTTTTCTTGTCTTGATTAATAGCATGTTTGGGAAGTGATTACTAGTCAAACATATTTTGTATCCACACATTCATAGGATCCACAACTTGTAATCACTTAAATTTTAATTTAATTAATTACCAAACATGCACTAAGTTTTTCATTGTCCTAACTAAAACTTGAAGTATGCCAATAGTGGTTAAGAAATGCTGAAATGAGCCTCTTTTGTATTTGCATTAGGTGTCACAGGAAATAAATATCAGTTTTTGTTCTTCTTTGATGTAGGAGAAGAAGTCATTTAATGAGAAGTTCCTTTCAGTTGATGCTAAAAGCCTCTGTGAGTTGGCTAGTGCTGCTGACAGGCTGCAACTTAGTAATTTGGTTTCTCTCACCAGTCGTGCAATTGCACGGGAGATTAACGGGAGGAATCCATTAGAGATACGGGAGTTATTAAATCTGCCCGATGATCTCACAGAGGTGTCTTGT
>CAIGRL010235431.1:0-10426 GCA_903798325.1 Fraxinus xanthoxyloides
TAACTAACTGATAACAATATGAAACTAAACGTGATTCCCTGCCACAGCACTTCCACCTTCTTTCTTTCTCCTAGTGTGTGTAATTATAATAGGTGGTCTATCAATATGAGATAGAAAAACATTTCTTTGGATAGTCGTTTCTAGAGAAGGAAAACTTCATTTTCATACATGTAATAACTTGGAGATTTTATATTTTTCTATAATCCGGAATTCCAGGAACAAGCAGTGGGATTATATTATATGCACCAAATATCTTGTTCTTTCAAAGCAAGTGGAGCTTTACTGGGGAAGACCTTTGAATGCTCCTGTGAGTTATAATCGAAGTGCGGCCAATTAAATTTGTGAAAGTTGCAAATTTTTGGGCCAAATTTGTGATATCCACCATGCTGTTGTTTTTTCTAATGAGTATCACGTTTGACCAAATTGATCTAGTTTTTTCAATCCTTTGCATTAAATGTTTATCAAACCCTTTTTTTGCGAGATATTTCTTTCATCTATTATTGCAAATTTCTTTTTAAGGGAAATTTAAAATGCTAAATAGTAGCTTCTTGGGGCTGTAAATGCAAGGAAGCTAAGCAACAATTTAGGTGGCTGATAACGTTCTACTATTGAATTCTGTCACTAATTTGTGTGAATCCGTGATATTGTTTGAAACTTCTGCTGGAAAGTTGTTCGATGACAAATAATTGCAATCAAAGAAGAACCTAGATTGGTGCTAAAACTTTCTGAATTGGTTTAAGCTATGGAATGCATAATTTTGTTCTGCAATATTTGGTTTCATGTTGTTATTTTATCTCCAGGGAAAGTGAAGGTTCGTTTCAGTTTGGTAACTACTTTAGAGAAGTGGAAGATTTACGAGCTGTGATAGAATATTTTACTGGAGCAAACCGTACAGTAGTTGCAATTCTTGGGCACAGTAAAGGTGCACCAACTTGTACTCACAACTAAATATTTATTGTGTTCCATTTATCCATCAATATAACTAATTAGATTTCCTTACACAATTAGTATGTCAAGAATTGCCAAAATTAGCCTACACTTATCCCGTGCCCCATTTCTGGAATGGTTCAAGATTGCAATGATCTGTAACCTAGATGACCAATTTCAGCTAATTGGTGACCCTTTTTAATAGCTGTGTAACTTATGTTTCCCTCCGACTTATTTTCAAAAATCAGAAACTTTTCTGCATAACTTTCCAACTTCTACGTGTATGCATTTATCTATATGCATTTTCTATAAAAGAAAAATGTCTTAATTAAGTGTTCTGAAGAAATACATAGCTAGTAATGTCAAGCAAATTAACAAGGGAACAGGCATTCTGGCCAAACAGTTAGTTTAGAAACGTGTACATGTTGAGGTTGGTAATTTTTTTTCCTTTTTCTGCGTAAGAGTTTTATTTTATCTTTCTTAAAATTTGTGCTGCCATATCAGAGCATGATGTGATATCTGGAAATTTACGTTCTAGACCTGAGTAGTCAATTCGGCTTGGGTGCACTTTGTTGACCAGTTGATTCTCTGCCTATTACTGGGAGAAATGCAGGTGGCAATGTTGTCCTCTTATATGCTTCAAAATATCATGATATATCTACTGTGGTCAATATTTCTGGCCGCTATGATCTCAAGAGAGTTGTTGAAGCTCGCTTGGGTGGTAAAGAGTTCTTAGAAAGAATAGAAAAGGATGGATACTTCGACATCAAAAATGGAAAAGGTGATCATGAGTTATCTGTTATGTAGCATCTCCTGTTGAGATTTCTTGAGTTTCTGATTTCAAATTAACGATAGTGACTTAAAACTAAGGAATTCCTATGTTGCTTGAAATCTTGAATTTGTGTTTTTCCACCAAGCTCTGATTCTGCCTAACATTCTCTCTCTTTTTGAAGCAATAACTGAATGTACTGCTTACATTTATAACTTTGAAATATCTTCCATTTAAGGAAAAATAGGGCTCTGCAAAAGTTTACTGTCTGTCATAAATGACAAAAAGCTCGTACCTGCCTAGTAATTAGCTTACACAAAACTAATAGTCTTTTACATCCTCTCTTCGAAGCTACTTTCATTAACGAAGGAACTGGGACCTAGGACATTTTTAAGAGTAAAAGGAAAGTATCAACAAGTCTTTCCATCTCCAAAACATCTGATCCAAGTCAAACTAAACCATTCAAACTGAAAGAGAGGGTATAATTTTCTAAGAACGGTCGTCATTTAGGGATAGGAGTCTGCTATCCCAAGAATTATTTTTTGATATAACCTTCCCCCCTCCCCCGCCTTTTTTCTCTGTTGCATTGCATGTCCCTTGGAATATGGAAGTATGATTAATGAATCAAGAGTTGGTCATTTAGGAGGATCGCGTTGAAGTATCTAGGTCCATACCAGATTTTGACTGAGGGTTCCCTACTACTAGTTAACTCAAATAGATGGTGATGTAGATATCTTCTAATTATTTTTAGGTTATAAAGTATTATAAACAAAAGGGATATATACCTTCCATATTTATTATTAGAAGCTACTTTATCTCTGCCGGAAAAGCCGTTAAAAGGGGTTTAGCCTATTCAACAATGTCTCAATTGGGATACTTTGCAATTAGTTTGTTATAGATGTATTCTTGAAATTTTAAATGAGAATGGCACCAAGTGTTAAATGAAAAACATGGTTTATGGTTTGCTTACCTTTTTTTAGCCATCTTAATCATGGGATCCTCTCTAGAGCAAGTTGAAGCTTTACTTTTTGTTGCACAATATGGATCATGGGTAGTCTGTCTTTTATTTTGTATATTATATGAGTGGTAACTGCTCCTTGTGGGCAAGTTTTGAAAGAATTTTTTGTTTTTTGTATAGGAGAATTCGATTTCAAAGTCACCAAGGAAAGTTTGATGGAGCTACTTAATACAAACATGCATGAAGGATGTCTCTCAATTGACAAGAGATGCAGGTTACCTTTATTTTAGTTTCTTCAGTCAAAATATACTTTTGTTGTCTTGCTTGACAGTGTTGACATTGATTTTTGCAATAAACTTTTTTGTTATAACTGACGTGTGAATACAGCTAAACAGAATTATACAAGCTCATTGCATAGTAATTTCATTCTATAATTAACTTTTATGATTTTTGTTATATCAATGTGCTAATACAGTGACAGAGATTTATGAAAGCTCATTTCATGATTGTTTCTTTATTTCATCTATTCAAGGTAGGATTTCTTAGTTCTTGGCCTATGTTTTTGGTTATCTTTGGAATTAGACGTTGTGTTTGGTAGGATTGGTCCTATTTTTCTGTGTTAAGATTCTAATTCCTAGTTGAGCTGGATCTCTATATAATGGGATTTTCACTATTCATTAAAGGTCTGGGTTTTTCCCATAGTGGTGAAGCTGCTTCTGATTGAGGTGGGTACTACGTCTACTCTTCTTATCAAAGCCACCTGCAAAGTTAAACTGTGGATCCTTTTGCTTACCTCTTTCATGTGGTTTAGTCAACTTCTCTCAATTTACCAATAATACTAGTCCATTTTTCCTAACTGGTGTATCTAGTGCCAGAAAGAAAAATGAAAATGGGAAATTGCTTTCTTGGTATCCTTTTTATGAAGTAAGTAGCTAATAAGCATGTCATTTCCTATGAACAATTGAGTCTACTGTGCAAAAATATAGCTTCCAATCAGTTGTAGACATTGCTATGAGCCCTTAAAACCTATGATGCACTGACACGGATACGTGTTGGATACGTCGACACGCAATTTTTAAAGAAAGTACAGACACGACACGTCATCGACATGTTGGTTAAATTCTTTATTTATATAGTATAAATTTATTTTTATATTTGTTATTATTTTTTCTTGCTGAAATCTTTTAAACAAAGTACCTATTTGTTACTCACTAATAATTTTGAATTACTAATATATAATATTTCTAATATCAAAAGAAAAATGATTACAGTAGAGTTTTTGAGAAGTGCCGGTATTGACACGTGTCCGATACTGACACGCTAGTCTAATTGAAGTGTCTGTGCTTTATAGCTTAAAACTAATCTAGAGGGTAATAACTGAGATGTGAAACTACTATTTTTCGTTAGGGTTTTAGATAAATAAATTGAGGGACGATTAACACAAAAGATTAAGACAGCTGATATCTTTGTCATAATTGAGATTCAATTTAGCAGCTATTAATAATATTCTTCACCTATTGAGATATTGTTCTAGAATTGTTTCAAAGTTAACTTGAAGTTCAGAAAGTTCAGCTTCACTCACTGGTAATATTGATGTTGAGTTGCTGAATTTTAATTATGTTCTGGATTTTGGGCTGCATACTTGTTCAAATGGGCATTAGTATTTACCCTGATTATTTTTCGTCGGTTCTCCATCTGAACCGGCTTTGTCTTCTTTCACTTAGAAAAATATGATCTCATCCTGTTATCTTCTTCCATCTTGTTTCGAGAGCTTATGGCTTCCTTTGAGTTCATTAATTGATGGCCTTTATTTTGAAAAAAACTGATGTTTTGAATATTGATTTTATGCGTGGTTAAAAAGTAAAGAAATTTTTTTGCTTTACATGCAAAATATTTTATTATGTGAATGTGTGGTTGAAATTGAGTATTGAGAATTAAAGAGTTTTGTTCTAATGAGACAAGCAGGGGCTAAATTCATGCATTTAGAAACTGAAGTAGACAGTAGTGGGCGCACGGCTGGCCCAGTATGATGCCTAGTGCATTATACCTGCACTCCTTTCCTCTCATGAGATTTGAAGTAATGCTACATTACATTGTGAGCCTATATAAATATGGAAAGTTGATTTGTTGGAACTTATATGCAGGGTGTTGATAGTTCATGGATCAGTTGATGAAATCATTCCAGTCGAAGATGCATCGGAGTTTGCCAAGATCATCCCAAACAATCGATTGCAAATCATAGAAGGAGCTGGTCATGGATACACGTCCCATCAATCCGAACTAGTTTCAGTCATTTTGCCTTTCATAAAGGAACATTGTCTGCAGCAGGGAAACAATTCCTCTGACTAGCTTAGTGGTCTCTGAACTATGCATTTGAATTTTATTTTTGTGTTGTGTGTTGTGGATGTTAGCGATTTTTTCCTTTGGATCTTCCCTTAGACAGCAATAAATTGAATGGAGTGACGGAGAATAAGACCGTCATTTGATTTTTTAAGGTGATCGGCACATTTATGTTTCAGGTGCTGAACTTCAACTACGGTTTGTCTGTTTTTTTGTTTAATTAGTTCCTTTCTTTTTTAAGTGAAGCTTGTGTTAATCAATTGTCAAACACGATTGATTAAGGTTTCCTACAGGGAAATCAAATGACACCCTGAAATTACAGAAGCTAAAAGATGGACAGTCATATTTCATAAAAATGAATAGCATTTAAGTTATAAGGAAGCCCGAATTTCGTCTCATCTCTTCCGTATCTTCGTCCTCTTCATCAGATGCATTATTTATCCTTGAGTATGAGGTCTCTTCATCAATTTCACTTATAAGCTACATATTTTCCTGTATGCTACACCAGTAGTTAAGATTAATCATTATGGAATTGATCTCCTAAATACAATGCTTAAAATAACCTAAGCATTGGGTAATGTGGCACACTACAATAGGTGGTGTAGTTAGTTTTGTAATCAACCACTATCTTCCATCATCTATTAGTATGCTATGTTACTCGAGTGCTTAACATAAGTTAAGCATTGATGCTTACGAGATCAGTCATGTTAATCAGTAGATGTTTGTGGCTAAGATTGAGCTTATTGCAATAAAATATTCATGAAAGAGCAATCATAATAGCTCATGCTTCAGCTTCTCCATCTTCCTGGAGGCCTGATATACGGTGCTTTAGTGCTTGAAAATGTTCAAATAGAGTTGCATAATCAATAACTATTCCACAACATAACTGAAGAACGTTGAAAGTCGAACTATAAACACCTGCATAAGTCATAATATTACCTAGCGTCTCTGAAGTTCAATAGAGCGAGCTAATGCCTGCCTTTTTGCCAGAAGATTTTTGGGCCTAAATGCATTAGGGCTTTGGTAATTCTTTCCACGATAGGCTATTACAGCGTAGCCTTTGGTAGTTTTTTAGGGAGGCGAGAAAGTTTTTGCTGGTACCATAGAAAATATGCACTTACATTGGAAGTATAGGGAGCTGGTAAAGATAATTGTAGTAGACCGGAAAAAATTTTCACACGTCAAGCATAGTGCAGTTTCTCGAGGCTGAGTGTGGTGGGGCATTAGTATCTGTAGACAAAACTACCGAGGGCTATGGCAGCCGCTATTGTTGGCTACTTTGGATTTTTATTTTTTTTCCATATATTGGGCGGCCGCTCAACGGCCACTCATGCGCTCGCTTTAATTCGCCATAACTCACTCGAATTTTTGGATTTGGCACTGTTTGTACCCCCAATAATATATTACATGTGATTAGATTGTTACCTAGAAGCAAATAAGGTTTCATGCTCAGACCAGTCTTACAGAACAAAAACCTCTCCTCGTCACTTAGGTTTCCACACCAGTCGAGAGTTCAGCAGGTTCCAGATTTCCCTGTAGTTTCAATAAAGCCTTCTCAGCCTTTCTGATCTTCCCTCTTGCCTGCAGGCATATTACAGTAAATAGTGGTAAAAATTGTAACTTCTAAATGAGTTCCTTAAACCAAATGCTTATATATCACAACTTACTAGGGCTAGCTTCCTCTCAAGAAACTTGACTAAAGAAGCACGTCTGGCTAATTTCTCATCATTTTCTCTATTTCTGCACTGCTTGGTTCTGCCAAGTCATGTAGAACTCCTTTGAATTTATTTTTTTTATTTTTTTTATTTTTTTGGGACCAATCTGAAAAGGATTTCAGCTTTGGCCATTTTTTGAGATCTCCAAGACTTGTCCAAAAAAATTTCCCAGTTGTTGTCTAAGAACTCTAAGCCTCAGTAGGAACAATTTATCAGTATTAGCTTGCCATAGTATTAATTAATACAAGGGATGTTATTTTCTAGTATGAAGTATTGTCCCTGTTGACCTCAAAGAATGAACTCAACAGATGCGGGTCCACTCGTGCATGTGTGAGCTAGGTCAAACACGTAACGACAGATCAACGGTCGAGATCACTCCAAAATTGGACGTGGGTGAAGCTCAACGACACGAGACGTTTCTGTTCGGGTTCCGGCGAGATATCCGAGATACGATTGTATAATAATAACCAATCGCTATGAACTTAATATGAAGTTGTTATAAATTTATATGAGATAATGATATAGGTTGCTTCAAGTATTTAAAGTTGCATTAGTCTTTAATTATTACATGGTAGGGGTATTTGTAGTGCTACAAACAAAATGATACCCTTAGATGAAATTACACGTGGCCTAATCCCCTCGGTGAAAGCATCAAATCCTAGCCATCATGTTGACTTTCCTAGCTTTACAAAGCATTTAATACTCTTACATCTTATTGACAAGACAAGACACAAATACACTTTTTACAAGAGTCACATCAATTATTCAAATGAGATTTCTGTAATAAATTCAATATCTTTGCACATGAGCTGTCACTAGCTCGTAGAGCCTCGGACCTATACCGCGTCGGCATATCCACTTCAGATTACTTGTGCCTTGGAAATTGGCACAGGGCCTCGTCTCTATTGTTGGTGAGTTTGGTATAAGTAGGTCCATAACTGAACCGGCTCGGCCACGCGGCGGTACTGGTAACAAGTCCTAAGAGTCCCTTCTCATGTCATCAAACAAATATTGACTTCTCTTTTCTAGAATTAGCTTTGTCTCCATTATTAGAAGCCTACCCAACCTAAAGTTTATATTTTTATAGAATTAAATCATGATATAAACAACATTTTCGCTTTTGTTACCGATGAACTATTCTATCCATGCTTTTTGATATTCAATTTGACAATTGGCATTTGTTTATGTTGGACAAATAGATAAGTGATCAACCTGTATTTTTAACCATTTTATAAGCATACATAGGAAGAATAAGTTGGTCACATAGAATTATTTAGGAGGATTCATTCCACAATAGGAATAACCAACTTGCTTATGTATGATATGTCACTTATTACACAAATATATTTTATAATAGTATAATTTATTTTAAAAACCTTTTGATATTGTATGACACAACAAGATGGTGGAGTTGCTACAATCACAAGCACAACTAGAAGATGATGCATGTCATGGATGAAGAAGCAATATGTGCTCAAGTTCGTGGTAGGATTGCTAGAACTATTTCTGGGATTTGACCTACTCCATACAAGTCATATAACAACACATCCACATCTCCTAGATTTATACAAGAGTTGGAAATTCTTACAAAACAAGCTGATGAGAAAGATAATGCTATTATGAGCCTACACAATACCTTGAACAACACGTGTTACTTATTCAGAGCCATGATGCACAAATGGATTTGAGTCAGCATCCTCCTAAATGACCGACCAATGATCTGCCTCCATCGCCACCATCAGTTGATGTTGTAGTACTATAATTATATTATTCAAATTACATAGAAAATATGAGAAGTTAAATTTTTTTTGTACGAAAAGTAATATTGTACATTAACCAAACATTTGTTTGGTCGCTGTCTAAGATGTTTCACCAACTATTTATTTGTCATTGAATGCTAAGATTTAATGACCAATTGTGAGTTGGTCGATACATTAAGTACATTCGTACAATCCATTTGGTCGTTGATATTTAACCTTTACCAACCAATATTTAGTCCCCGAATGTTATGGAATTGGCGACCAAAGAGTGGTCATTGATTGTTTTATATTTACGGACCAATATTGAGTTGGTCGCTAATGACCTTCAGCGACGGTGATCTAGCGACCAAACCACCCATCTAAATATCGAATCAGTCGTGAGCTTTTGGGTTGCCTTTTTTCGAAGTGTAAGTTAAGTGTACTAGAGATGTGCTTATTAAGCTTTTCCAAAACCTTCCTTCTAGTCGCTGAAGGTCTTTAGCGACCAATGTTTATCTTTTAGTGGCTAATTTCTTTGTTGCTAAAGTGCCCTTTTTTTTATAGTGTTAGTAATTTCTCCCTGTGAGAGGAATAAGTGGCTATACTTAGAATGCTGAAATACAAAAGAAACCATGAATAGAGAGAGAAATATCCATAATCGAAGAGTGAATTCCAAAAATTCGAAAACTTTTAAAGCTCTAAATAATTTATGAGTGTAATAATTCCCAAGTATGGGGATAGTAATTATCCAGACATCTTTTTTCCAAAGGCTTCAGTAATCCAAATCACAATATATTGCAAGACTAACTAGATTTGCAATCGCAGTGTGGGTCAAAATTGCAAAGTGACTTCTCGGTTTCCTATTAATCTAGTTTTGTAAAAAGCAACACTTACAATTCTGAGATACAGGGTTTATTTGAGCCCAATTTTTGGGAGAAACAAAATTTTGTTATAGTGATTTTTTAGAAAATGTATGGATACAAGTAGGAAAATAGTTTGGGTTTACGTGTAAAATTATTCTATTATAAGAATGAGTGGTTGAAAATGAGTTTTCAAATAACAAAGCCCAAATCAGGGCCTAGGTTCTTTCCATATGTCGAAGCAATTACGAGTGTTCACATATACTTTGTTGACCTAAAAAAATGAGCTAACAGAATCTCAACTCTATCCAGTGGCGGACCCAGCACCCGGTTTGGGAGCAGCCGCCCGTGCTGGGTTCCAGCGGAGTTTTGGGAAGGAGGCGGTGCCTGGTTTGGTTTGGTACCTGTTCATCTTCTTCCTCCTTGCCTTTTTTTTTTTTTTGGTTTTGTAATGTGATTGGACTGTGGCTACCGGCCCAATTGTTTTTTATTAATTGAGGTGGGTCATATTTTATTCGGCCCAGTACTTAATATATAAATGCCCAACCCAATCATTTTTTTTTTTTAATTGGGTTGGGTACTTTGGCTATTTGTTTTTCGACCCAATATGCCAATACTTAATTATATACTCTAGCCCATGAGCCCAACCCATTTCCCCCAATAGAAATTAACATTTGTTGAAGCAAAAATTAATTTCCTTCTTCATCCTCGAGAGTGAAGCCACGTGATTTGGAGTCTCTGTTCAACTGTTCCTGCACCACAGCTTCCGTTCCGGCTCTGGTCTGGCTGCCACCACCAGTGAACGACTGCATCATCTCCTTTATAGAGTGACCGACTGTCGTCGCCGTGAATGACCCGTGAGTTTTATTTTGCTTATTTTGGTTTTTTTGGTTTGTTTTGGCTTTTTCTTTGTTTTGTTTGTAGTGTTATTATCTATTTATGAGTTATTTTCATGATTTATGATAGTTTCATCTTTCCAGTGTTGTTTAAGATTTAGGGAAATTAGAAATTTAGAATTGGGGGGAATTAAAATTGGAATTGGAATTGGATTTAGGGCTTTGAATTGAATTTAGATTTGGAATTGGGGGAACTGAGAATTTATGAAAATTTGGATTTGG
>CAIGRL010235479.1:0-17577 GCA_903798325.1 Fraxinus xanthoxyloides
ATAATTTTTTTTTCAATTTTTTTTTTTTTGACAATTGGAACAAATTTTAGACCCAATGGTAGAAAAATTATCACTTTAATGGACAATTTTCATAAAAAATAAAGTCAAACGAACACCAAACTTTCAACATTTTCCAAGTGAAAAATTATACCAATCAAACACAATTAATTACAATTTTCAGTAAAACAATTTCTAGACAATTCAATTCTCTATAATTCATTTTCTTTCCGCTCATTTTCCACATTTGAAATCAAACGGATTCTAATGGATTTGATTAAACGGTCTAATCTTATCACACTTGGTAATATGACACATCAATTTACTTATCGATATTTATGCTAAGTGACTAAAGTCTCAATATTTGATTAAATTAACATGTACTGTCATCGATATTTATTATAAATTAAATATATATGATAAATGACTAAATCAGTTGCCATCCTTACTCGAATGGATCATTTTGTGGTCTGGTCGGCCCTAAATTAACTACATATTTTACTATTAAGTAAAACATAAAAATATTCATAAATTTCAATCTTTAATTATACGACAAAATTAATTAACAAGCGGAACGCAATTTAATAGCTTCCCGGAAGACATGCCATCTTGTAGTTTGTAATCTGTACCCTTTAATTATTAACAAAAGTTAATTATATTTAGAAGTAGAAAATGCATGGACTAAATGATCTAATAAAATAATTTTAGGGAATTGGATTTTTATGTTCCCAACATTAAGTCAAAATTGGAGACTCGCACCTAAAATCTTGAGCAGAATTTGACTTTATAAAAGAAAAGTAAAATTTACGACAACATTGAAGTTTATCTAATAAATTTTGATAATTTAGGTAAGATCTCTTGTTATTCTTATCATTTCGAGAATCAGTTTAGTTTTAAATAAGATAAAAGATTACGATCGATAATGAACAAACTCAATTAATAAACTAATAAACTTTGACGTTAATTGAATTGCTTGAGACATAAGCCACTTAGGTGTTAGGGCACAGGGTTAGTGTATCAATATGTGACACGAGAACAAGCAATATTATAGTTGAGTGTATAAACTTGCATTACTTTCAAATGACGCTAAATATGAATGTTTATAATAGAACCGGTGAAATATTGACCAATGGATCAAGAGATAAGTGGCTTCATCTTGATGGTCGAGTGTTTACTCCTAAGCAACAATCTGTCAATGATAGAGTGCTTGTCATTTAAATGTTTTGTGAAAGACACCCTAGAGTCTAATTCTGACATCTGAAAGTAGTAGGTTCACAATTTGACCTTTTAGGAGCTTGCTGTAGAGATGCACGTCAATCCATTGTAGGAAGATCTTGTACAAACGATCTCTTGGAAGGGGTGAGGTGGGAGTTGCTTCCTATCAATGAAAAGGCTAATTGCCTCATATTTCTTCTTTGTAGAATGTGCAACATCTAGCCTAGGTCATGGATGGTCGGTTTATTCATGACACATCGGTGCGACGAAAGTATGCATCACCTCGGCTACCTTATATAAGACCTCATCTAGATCAGATAGAATGGCGATATGGAGATCGGGCCTATTTGGCTTTCTAGCGACTGCCATGTGGTGGTGATCTAGAACCTCATCATAGGAGAGGTAACATTCCACACGAACATGCATTTAAATAGTTCGTTCTACTTTCTTTCACGGGGAGTGCTATATGTGATTTGATTGGAAGTTAATATATATATTAGGTATCGAATTGTAATGTCACAACAAAGGTGCCGACTCGATTAGGACCTTATTAAAGATTTTATAACATTAAGCTTATGCTTGCAGGAAAAAGCTTGATGGCCTTGGAGTCCATCTAATATTTAGTCCCTGTTTGGACCCCATTATTTGAAATTTTAATACTTGGAATAGTATTTTTTTTACGTGTAATATTATTTTATTGAAAAATTTGTGATTGATTAGAAGAGAGAGAAATTGAATCATAATTTTAATGGAGACCAAGTAGGAAATTAGTTATGTCAGAGTGTTACCATCTTTGATAACATAGTAGGAGGAGATATAGTGTAAATATAATTACATAAATGCTCGGCGTTACTACAATTAATTTGATTCTTCTATAAATTTAGAAATATATAATTTCAATTCTTATAATTAAATTAAATTCAAAGTTTGCTTCTTGTTGTTTTGTTATCTGCTACAACAAGAGATATCGGTCGTGATATGAGAGAAACATGAATTTAGAGGTAGCCTAAGCAATTTGGGGCCTTTGGACAAAATCTTAAATTGGCTTTTTTGAAAATAAAATAAAAATATAATGGAACGAATAATCATTAACATAAATTTCATCAATGATCATCGACGGTATGTCGATGATTACTGATACAAAACGGGATGGAATATCTCTATAATAAGCAATATATTAGGGAGTTGATTTGTAATTTGTTCAAATAAAATTGCATGCATGTTTCAACAATCTAATTTTGTCACACTTGATGATGTGACACATCAATGCACTTGTCGATAAATTTATGCAAAGCGACTAAGGTCTCAATATTTGAGTTAGTTTTATAATTTATCAATAAATTAATATGTCATGTGTAAGAGATATATATATATATAAATAAATAAATCACTTGCCGTAATGGATCATTTTGTGGCCCATGCGGTCCTAAATTAACTACACATTTTAATATTAAATAAAACATAAAAATATTCATAATTTCAATCTTTAATTACTTTAATTACACGACAAAATTAATTAACACACGGAATGCGATTTAGTAGCTTCCCGGAAGACATGCCATCTCGTAGTTTGTAATCTGTACTCTTTATTTAATTTATTAAAAAAAGTTAATTATATTTAGAAGTACAAAATGCATGGACTAAATGCGCTAAAAATACAATAATATTAGGCAATTGAATTTTTATGTTCCCTACATTAGTCAAAATTGGAGACTCGTACCTAAAATCTTTAGAGCAGAATTTGACTCTAGAAATAAAAGTAAAATATAAGACAATATTCTAATTTTATCTAATAAAAAAAATTTGAAAATTTAGATAGGATCTCTTGTTATTCGTATTATTTCGAGAGTCGGTTTAGTTTTAAACAAGATAAAAGATTACGATCGATGATGATCAAACTCAATTAACGGAAATCCTAGTTATTCGTTTGAGTTTCAAATACTTAATAGTTTCTTTCAAGAATCAATTTTGGATTAAACAAAATAAAAACATTCCTCTTTGTTCCTTTGAAATTCAAATGTCCAGAGGTTTCAACAATCAATTTACTTTCAAACGAGAGCAAAAAATTACGAGCATATAACCATTTTCTCAAATTTAGAGGCTAATAGTTTCTCAAGAGAAAGAAAAGGGCTTCCCCTTACAATAACCTACTCTCAAAATGTACATTCGAATTAATGCCATCTGATTCGAACCTATTATAAAAAAAATAAAAAAAGGTATTGTGACAATGTAATTGTTAATTGTAATAATAAAATCGTTAGTATTAGGCAACGTTTCTATTTATTCCCATGGATTACTAATTGTTGCATTTAGGTCCACAAAATTGTCCTTTTTCGATTTACATGTGGACTGCTGGACATAAATTGTTTTAAGTTTTGATCAAATAGTTAATTAAGGCAAGTGATATATTTCTATCTACGTAACTTAAGCTACTCATTCTTTCAAAGTGCTTATTTATCAAATGGGTAATTAGTATATAACTTACCACATTTCATTTTTTGACATTTTCACCCTTATTTTCATATTTCGTTGAGCAAAATAGTCATTTTCATCCAATTTTTCAATTAAAAGTTGTGAAATGATGAATATACACTTCTATTTAAATAAAATAAAAAGAAAAAGAAAGAATTAATTGTAACTATAGTCCCAAATCTTTTTAAAAGTTCAAAACAGTCTTAAATAAATTATTAAAAGGGTAATTAGCACATAATGTCCATACTTTGTGCCATTATGGTGAAAAACGTCCATACATTTCATTTTTTCATCCGTAAACCTTTAATTGCGCAAACTTTCATTTCTATTTATTTTCATCCAATTTCTTAATAAAGTTGTGAAATGACAAATATACCCTCATATTTAAATAAAATAAATAAATAAATTTTTTATTTCTAATCTTTTAATAATTTATTTGGAACTCATTTGCACTTTTTAATTTTTTTAATTCCTTTTTTAAATAATTTATTTGGAACTCATTTGCACTTCTTTAAAAAAAAAATTTATTTTTGATTTTTGAATAATTTATTTGGGACTCATTTGTACTTTAAAAAAAATTAGGATTATAGTTGCAATTAGTTCTTTAATTTTCTTTTTTAATATTCAAATATGAGGGTATATTCATGTTAAAAAGTGTAATTTGTTTTTTCTTTTTCTTTTATTTAAATAGAAATGTAAATTCGTTAATTCACAATTTTTAATTGAGAAAATGGATGAAAATGACATTTTGGGCAACGAAACGTAAAAATAAGGGTGAAAATGTAAAAAAAATAAAAAGTAATATTTTTTTCACAATGATAGTGAAAGATATGACCTTATGTGTTAATTACCCTTTATCGAATAGTTAAACGATTTCCGTCTATTTGTCTTTATGTCACCAAGAAAGACCAATTTAGGGACCAAAATGCAACCAAAAAATGAACGAGTATACAAGTGCAACAAGTACATTTTATTCCATTTGTCTCTTGCTTGTACATTAGTTGTTACCAAACACGTGAACGTTCATGATTCTATACACGTTTCGTTTCGTCTAATGTACGACAGTGTGCCTCTGAATTTAGGCTGAGGGCCAGAAATTTGCAAGGTTTTAGCCTACACGTGTCCATTCTTCGTGTTAACCACCGGCTGGCCAGGTTGAAGTAGACAAAAATGCAACACTCAGCTCTTAGTGGGAATCATTGCAGTGGCCGTAGAAAACCCGGTGCCAGCCGGTAATCACGGAGACTTGTCCATTTGACTTATGTCTGACGTGTTAACATATCCTGTTTCACAAATTTTCTCAGAATTAAATACTCTTTTCAGCTTTTTAAAAGGTTTGAAAGAACAAATAAAATTGATTTCTTCTTCTGCGTTTCGCCGTTGATTGCTGTTGAGATTTGAGAATAAAGTGTTTCCTAGCGCAGAGGGTCTCCATCTTGCCTCAGATACTCTTTTGATTTTGGCTTTTTGGCCACTTCCTTAATTATTCGTTTCCCTGATTGAAGTAAGGATAAATTTTCCACGCACACTTCACTAGTGATGACAGAAAAACTCGCATCGTCCTGTCTCGATACTATCCTGCCCCAAATGGAGGCAGAAAAACCCGTCTTGACGGTTGATGAGGCGGGGCGGAAAGGGGGTATCCCTTCCCGAACCCACCCCGTAAAGAATTAAAAAAAAATAATTAACTCCAAATTAAAAAAAATAGTTAATTGGAAATCTTTTTTAAAAAAATATATAAACGGGGCAAGCCCGCGTCCAAAACCCACCCCGATATCCCCGCCTATGGTGGGGGTGGGACGAGGCGGGGTGAGGGAACCCGCTCCGTTGCCATCTCTACTTCACAGGTAAGACACGTGATGGGACCCGTTGCAATTTTTTTTTTTTTAAAAAATACATGTGGGGTCAGGCCCCTTGTGAGGAGCCTGTAAGTCCACTGTGAATAAATCCGCAGCATGTGTCCCAAGGTACGCTTGATTTCGATAGATGGTTGCTTGACAAAATTTTCTATAAAAGTTGATGAAATGCATAATTAGAAATTTAACAAAAATTGTGGATTTCATGGAAAGAGTTAAAATAAAAATTTAATCAATTGAAAAATTGATAATAAATATTTATACAAAATATTACCAGACAAGCAAGAAAAATACGATCAAACATGATTTGATTTACACTATCTAACTATAGAGGATAATAAAAATTATACCTGCGAATAACGGGACCCCAATTATACATACTTGAACTTTTAGTTGTAGTAGAATTATCTCTAGAACTTTCAAATAACTTGAAACAACGACAATAGGATCTTCTATTCGACACACCCCCCCTTCACTTCCCGTCTGATCGATGGGTGTGAATGGACAAATTTATTTATAGAATCAGATCAATTTATAAGTATACAGTAATTATTTAAATACTATTTTCACTTTTTGGAAAGTGAAAAAGCAACTTATGGACTTCATTTCTTTTTCCAGCATTAGGCCGTTGATTGCGTCTATTAGAGGGACCACTCACTACTTGTTGGCCAAGAGATAATATCTTAATACCTTTGGCTTTCTTTAGCCTCTTTCGTAACTTTTACTTTTAGATCGTGTGAAGATAAATAAAAATAAAAAACTCTCATAAGGTAGCGCACATAAGTCGCCACTAAGTACCACAAAAAATTGTGCCCAAATAATAATAAGAACAATAATAATAATTGTACGAGCCTTAAGCCAGCCGTGAAGCGTTTACAACTCTAATTGCAATACAACAATAGACAAATCGAGTGCACCTGAATATCACAAGGAGTGAACTATCTTCAGAACCTTCAAGTAACTTGAGATGATGGTGTTGGATAGTACATGCATAATAATGAACAAATCACTATTTACTCAAACGTAGAAAATGCAGAAATCGAAGGAAATAAAATGTAATGAGATATGCGAATGCAAATCGTCTTAAGATAGATCTCTTCCTCTGCAATAGTGCTAACATGATTAAATAGACGTCTGTCTTCCAAGATACAACATTTCTTCCAAAACTAATATAGCGTACTATTAATTTTGCCCGACAAACCAATGCATGAGTGTACTCTTTTAGAATGAAAGATATCAAATGGTAAATATCGAACAGAAAACTAAAAATAATCTGGAAATTATTGAACAGAATTTAAAGAAAGAAAGAGTTAGAGTAGGGAAAAATGGAACTAAAGGTTTCTATTTTTAGATTTTCAAGTAGTTGCGTCTTTTAACATAGACTACATCTTTTCACATTAAAATGGTGTAGTATTTATTACATATTGAATCATTATTTAGTAATAGGCTTACTTCTCATTACAAATAATGATTCTCAGTTAGCGCAAAATCACATTTTGTCACTCTCTTATGCAAATATAATTTTGCATAAATCATCTCATTTAATTTCATCAAATTAATCGAGGCTATCAACATTAACCAAAGTTAATGAATGTTCATATACTTTCAATAAATAGTTGGCATTCTTCCAACATCTATACATGTATAATGGTATCCATTTCTGTTATTAAAATAGAAAATCATCACATTCAAAGTGAAGAAAGGAATAACATTGAATATGCTTATTCCAAACATTTATACATTCATTGTATAAATTTATTTCATCTNCATTGTATAAATTTATTTCATCTTAGTCAACACATGTTGTGACTAGGAATATCAAAATCTCATGAAAGTATGTGCACTTCTATATAATAAGGGATATTGTGATCGCAATATCACAACATTAATTATTAAAACATGCACCATGCACTTCCAATTCCAATAGTAGTCTCCATCACAAATGAAATATGTTCACCCATCATTATGTGACGAAAAATATTCTAGCATTTACATGCAAAATATATGGTGCTAAAATTTTAAACATAAAACGGATTATAGCGCAATTGTTGTTACATACTTCAAAAGGTGAAAATGAACTAATCACATATTTAATGTCACAAAGCTTTAAACCATAGCAACAAATCAAAAATTGATTTATAAATTATGCACATTTCTATCATGTAAACACCAATTCACATGCAAGCAATTTTAGAGGATACAACTTCTAGTAAAAGAAAAATCATTTTCATTAACTTCGATATGTACATAGTATATCATGAAGACACACATACTCATGCCCTTTCATAGATGTAAACAGATAACCGTATGACATTTCATACATCAAGACAAATAAATTTATGCTACAAAATTCCAAAAGGATCACACTATTTTAGAAATAAATAAATTATCTTTAATGGGGCAAGATACATCTTTCATCATGCATATTCAACCAAAATAGATTATATTCAACCAAGATAATGGGGCAAGATCACAGTTGCATGATATCAACTATTCAAAAAATTGATTCACGGTAAGTTCGAAATATAAAGGACATACAAATCCCATTTTAAAATTGTTGGGGATATTACATCGATAATGTGCATATTATATTCATATCAATACGTACCGTTTTATACTCATGAAATTGAAACATAATTCGACTTGCCCAAATAGTTGAAAAGGCGACGTAATGATTTACCGAATCCAATACATGAATATGGACTCGTCACTTTCCATTTTTGAATGAAAGCATATCATTGGACCTTGCAATATAAACATATAAATAAGGTTAACAATATTCTGAAATCAAATATAAATGAAATCAGTAATGAGAAAGATAAGGAAATAAGAGATGTAAGTGATGCGATTGACCGAAGCAACTATTGAACACTTTGTCCTTAAGATGGATTTGCTCCGCATCGGTGCTAACAGTTTTTCGACAACCATCTCCCAAGATACAACGACCATGTCAAGCCATAAGAGCATTCCAAATGGCTTAGACCTACGAACTCGAACAAAATTCTCTCTTTACAAAGAAGAAAATGGTTTTGAATTAATTTTAAAATGATTTGCAAGAGTTTTTATGCAATGTTCAATGCAAATATGATATATGGAAGGGACGTCCAATGGGTTCCATATATAGATGATGAGAGGTTATGAATGAAATGTCGCGTCCCAAACTCAACAACTCTTGTCAAAGTTTGCATCATTCACTATTGCTAACCTGCCATCATTGCTTCGCTCGAGCGATAAAAATAGAGACTTTAATTAGCTTGTTGCTGGCCTGTCGCTCGAGCGACAATCCAGTCATAAGCTAACAACAACTTTAGTCAATTTTTCAGACAACTTTCTTTATTTTTCGTCCCAACTTTGGATCACAATTTCTCATTCATCCGGAATTGACTTGAGATTCTAATATACCACGACGATCTACTCGACGAGTAGAACAAGTTGGTTTATTTACATTTGTAATTTGACCATCAGATCAAGTTCGAATATTTGATCGAAGTTGACACGAAAGTCACTTTTCCAAATTTTTTATTTTGACACTTGACCAAATTTTCAATATTCTAAACTAATTTCCAACAATTACAGTCTAAAGATAATACGGAAGGTTTGATGAGATTTTACCAGTTCTAATTAAGATTGATAGTAAGATTTTTCTAGGGTTATCAATTATTCATCTCTCGTGTGAATCATGTAAAATATATTTAGAGTATGTTTGATGTAGATTTTTTGAAAATTTATTTCGAGAAAAGGTAATTTCTTGAGAGAATGTACAGTTAAGAGAGATGGAAAAATAATGCTTTTACGTGCAAAACTGATTTACTAAGAGAAGGCACGATTTAAAATGAGTTTTAAAAAATCTTTACCTAACAAAGCTTAAATTTTACATAGATTAATGTTATTTATCATTGTGATGATGACATATCTGTGAAGTAACGTCTATGTAAAGTGATGAGATTAGACAACTCAATTTTTATGAGAGCGAGAGAGAAAAAAACGTAAGAGATAATGTGTTGTCATATCACCAATATTCTATCATGATAATAAATAGTATTACTCTTTTGCATATTTTATGTTCAGAGGACCTGAATCAAAATTGGAGCTGATAATTTTTAACAAAGCCAGTAGAATTATAAAAATTTCAAAAAGTAAGTAATTCATTTTCCGATTTCGAATTTGACCAACTGTGCAGTAAAAAAATTGTTCGGTATGGTGTCGGTGGTCATTTTAAAATGTGAATGCCACGGAGAAAATTTATGGTTGCGTGTGTGTGTTATTTGTCGGATTGTCGAAACATGCAAACTAAAGATCACGTGGATCGGTTTGTTTTATCTTGATAATAATATTTCAAAAACAATTTAAAAGGCTAAATATATTAGGTGATTCTCGCGTGGTGAAAACAAATTATGACCATTTTATTTAATTTTTAGTATGTTACAAATATATTTGGATTTAGTTCGTTTTCTATTTCTTGGAAAGTGTTAATACGTGGTCAATAATACATGTTTAGCTTAGATGCGACCCTTTACAAATTCGATCGCTTACGAATTAGGTTTTAGTTATCTAGTTCTATATAAATAGTGGTGCTAGGGAATGAATGGATTTAGTCATTAAGGAAAAATAAAAAATATTATGACTGACGTATTTCCCATATTTACCATGTCCAATTTGAATTTGATAGAACTAGACAGAAGTTGTGATTTTTTTTGGGAAAATTATGAGGGGTAAAATTATAAACATTTTATTTTAATGAAAAAAAAGATTCATTTAGTTCTCTCCCATTATGTTCTTGGATTGAAAATACATATTGAAAGCAATGATTTCAAACAATTCGTGTCAACAAACTCTAAAACAAATGTAAAACTGAGCATCATGGAACAATTTCTAATACTGTTGACCTTTGAATCTAATTGGAACCCAGCATCAATAGATTCATCTCCGCTTCTCTCCAAGCGTATGTTACATGCATACTTGGAATTCACGTGTTAGATACACAAGATTAGAACCTCCCCAAACACAAAAGGGATGGGGAGGCATGATTGTATACGTTCTGACGATCAAGTTAGTCACAAAAAGAATGCCAAAGTGTATTAAGTGTGCAAGTGATACTTAGATATGAGAATATAATATGGAGTCAGATTTGTATATAGAGAGAGAGTGAGAAAAGTAAAAAGTTGATTATCCTTAAATTGTATTGAGTGTGAGTATTTATATACAAGAGCAGGAATAAAGACTTCATGTATGTCTGACAAGTGTAATCATCTCAACAGTTCAGTTATCAAGTTTCATCACGTCACTATGTCGCATCGTACGCATGAATAATTCAGTGACATCGGGCACTGTTCTGGTGAGTAAAATAACGCATGCACTACCGTCATTGCAGGTAATATCACATCAACTACTTCTCAAGTGCCTACATAAGTCAACAATTGTTAACACAAGGGCTAAATATCTACCTCCACTGCTCCAATCACGGAGACCCATATATCGTTAAGCATTATGAATCTAGAGATCACATCAAAAAAAGGAAAGTGACGATCCTGCGCCAAGTTACCTAGTGTTGGAGGTTATGTCGATGAGGCCTTGTGATATTCTTCATTACCTTGGAAGATAGGCTATCGTCTTGAAAAGCACTTTAAGTGACATCATTGATTAGCTAGCACCATTTCAGTTGCTTGTAGGCATGGGCGTAACAAAATGATTGTTCATTTGTTTTTAATTGAATTTCCCTACACCTGTTTAAGAAGTAATTACGAAATATGTAAATCACAAATGTAAAAATATACTATAGGCTAAAAAGTCTGAAATTTCGAATTCAAATTTACCTGGAAACTGCATTATAAAACTCCTACACCCGTTGCATTGCCGAAACTTCAAAGATGAAAAATGAGCAAACGGATTTTAAAAAACCAAAGGAAGAAATGAAGAGATTTTTGTGTGTAAAATGTAGGAATACTGTGGAAATGAGATATGTGAATGGTGGTAGAGTATTTGCTGTATGGATGGTCGTGTGGAAAATGGAATAAACAGGCGGATGCATGTAAGAATGCAGAAAATAATACACCAGTGGAACGACGTCGTTTTTCAATTCATAACTAAAAAAATATGACATCAGCATGATGACAAACTGACGTCATTTAAATAGTGATAGAACTTCCCTCCTTTTAATATTGTAGGGATGTATGGAAAAATTTTGAATTTACATATAAAATATTTTATTATGTAAATTTATGATTAAAATGAACACGGAGAAAAAAGGTTTTGATAAAATGAAAGGCAAACTCACACTCAATTTCATCACTCTCATTTAGGTAACCATCCAGTATCAACTCGGAAGGGTGGATCGGTCAACCTTGCAATGATGTCCCTATCATATATATTTTTTTAAAATAATCCATATTAATTAACGTTAATCTCTCCTTAATTTGATTTCCAGCCAAATCAGCGCCGACCCTTCCCAGAAAAAGCGCCCAACAAAAGCACATGCATACGCCCCTCCCACAAATGACTTCTTGTTGGGAAATTTGGAGTACTAATCCACAATCTACACACTATATTATAATTTGGTTCCCAGCTTATATTTTTCTTGACAATATTTTACAACAAATCACAAATGGATGTCGTTCATTTATGAGGGTAAAATGACAAGTATTTTATTTGAAAGCCCTTTATAATACTATCCATAGTTTTGTAATTGACTTCTGTAACACTAGTCTAAGCCTATGTTTAGCTCATATTTATAAACATTTAAATTACTTTTTATACATACATTCTGAAGAATCCACCAGTATTATTCACTTATCCATCACTTATTTCTATAATATTAATAATTTTAGTTCGTGATGTGGCTTTGAGCTTGATCAAGTACATTCTGAAGAATCCACCAATATTATTCACTTATCCATCACTTATTTCTATAATATTAATAATTTTAGTTCCTGATGTGGCTTTGAGCTTGATCATAACAAAGTAAAAGGAAAATGGTGGCATGGGTTCGTGTTGGGACTTGATCGGGGATTGCGACTATGGTGGAGTTTTATTTTCTTTATGTTAAATAAAATAAAAGTACAATAAAATTTTATGTAAATTATTTTTGTTACCGTAAAATGAACATAACTTATTCATTAAGACATATGCATGAAGGCTGCCATGGCCATCACTCTAGCCAGAAGTGGAAAAAAAAGTGATACTGTGAGACCAACTCAAAATTGCTCATCTCAGTTTAAAATTTTTAGTCCCGTCTTCACTGAATCGGTACAAAGACACCATTGGGGGTAGAAAATTAAGGACATTACTACCAGAAAATAAATTGAGGATCAATTTGCATAAAGCCAATACGTTATTGACTGACAGTACTATTTTTTTCCTTTTCAGAAATACTGCATTTATTGATCTCTATCCGTTTTCTATATTATTGGTAACTTCCTTTCTTTCCCTTCTCCCTCCATATATACTGCCTTTTGCTCTTCTGCTTCTCCCAATCCTCTCTCTCCCTCCATTTTTCTCAAGGCTTCGTTCTGTCCTGTGTTCGTTTATCAGAATTTTTAGCTGATAAACTAAGCCAAAACACCGGCATTTTTATTTACATATCTACGTTCGTATACATTATACACACACACACACAAAATTTTCACAGACCAGATCTTTATAGTGGAATATTATCATAAACCCTTTTGAGTTTTTTCATCTTTTGGGTTGAAAATTTAATGGAGAAATCAATGGGGCTCTGTTTTTCAATTGTGCCTCTGTTTCTTGTACTAATTTGGATTCTTCCTTCGGCATTGGGCGGCCATGACTATGGCCAAGCTCTTTCTAAGAGCATTCTCTTCTTTGAAGCTCAGAGATCTGGTTACTTGCCCAGTAATCAAAGAATCCAATGGCGGGGTAATTCTGGACTCAGTGATGGAAAAATCAGCGGGGTACGTATTTACTGCTAAATTGGTTTTCAGTTAAAATATTTTACCGCAATTTCTTGAGATAAGTTTGTACTTCAAAATTGTGTGTTTTTGGGAGACTGTCCAAATTAATGCTTAAGTTGGGTTTCGGGATTGAATTAAGCTCCTCGTACAAATGATTTTTATAGGTGGCAACACTGCATTGACCGGTTGAACTGTATATTTTTATCCAATGTTCAATTAAATCTTGATAGTTGGCAATCTGTCAAGAAATTGTCAACTGTGTACATGTAGCAGGATTGTTCGGGATTTACAAACGTTTGTTTCGATGTTTTGCAGGTGGATCTCGTGGGGGGATACTATGATGCAGGGGACAATGTGAAATTCGGGCTACCAATGGCATTCACAATTACGATGATGTCTTGGAGCATAATCGAGTATGGGAAACAAATGGGTGCTAGTGGAGAACTTAGCAATGCATTGGATGCTATTAAATGGGGCACTGATTATCTAATCAAAGCCCATCCGGAGCCTAATGTTCTTTATGGAGAGGTTGGAGATGGAAACACAGACCATTACTGTTGGCAAAGGCCAGAGGACATGACCACCTCACGGGCCGCGTACAGAATTGACCCGTCCAATCCGGGATCCGATCTCGCCGGTGAAACTGCTGCCGCCATGGCGGCTGCATCCATAGTGTTTTGCCACTACAACCCGTCCTATGCCAATGAGCTACTCGAACATGCCTACCAGGTTGGTTAATTAAGCACTTAATATACTTTTATAAGGTAAATTCGACTGTTTAATATTCAATCATTATTATTATTTATTTCAACTGTGCTTGGTATACAATCATCGAGGGTGTAAATTTTACAACCTCTCACATTAGTGTGGGACACATGGATTTTTCCTATTTATTTTACCGTCTGAGTGTTGTACTAAAATTTTCAACTAACAGCTGTAAAAATTCACTTGGGTTTTAAACTTTTAATTGGCGTGGTATATATTAGCAACCAGTTTGGGATGCGTAGGTTAGCGAAATAGGTGCAGTTATTGTGCATTTTCTATTATATATCTTTTTGTCAGACAGGTTTTGTCGGCACGAAATATAATGGCTTGTTTGAGCTCCATTTTTATAAAATAAAAAAAAAAATAAATAAATAAAGAACAAAAAATATATTTTTGAATAGATTATTGGTGGAAATGTGTAGCTAAAAATAATGAAAAGTTTTAAATTTTGCTTGTAATATTATTATTTTATTAAAAAATATGTGATTGAAATGAAATTAAAAATTAAAAATTAAAAATACTATTTAAAAATGTATTTTTTTTTTGAAAAAATAATAATCGCTCAATAAAGACTTAATAAACGAGGCTAGATTGTTACAAAAAGGAGGTGCACAATTTAGCAACCTTAGGCAACTCCTAAGCACTACTAAAATATTTATGGCACTTACTTTATTTCGACTAATATTTTATTTGCGAGCTTTGAAATTGGGAAAAAATATTATGTTACACTTTTTGCATTTATTTTTTTAGAAGATAATGGGCAAATAAGTCGTTTTGCGGGCACTCAATGAATTTTTTAGATGAAAAACCGTTATTTAACAGAATGTGTTAAATAATGGAAACATAAATATTATAATGAGCAAAAACTAAGAACTTTAAGTATAATTAAAATATGTTACAACTAATAAAATTTGTAGTGAATATATTTACGTTAATGCTATATTTATATTCCTAATTTACCCTTCAACTCTAGTTATATTTCAGTTTTACCCTACTTTCTAACAAGTGTTTATTTTGTTTCAGCTATTTGATTTTGCGGACAAATACAGGGGCAAATATGACAGTAGCATTACCTTGGCACAAAAGTACTATCGATCTGTTAGTGGATATGCTGTATGTGATCCAATCCTTCCTATCAAAATTATAATTTGTTCCCTAATATGTGGAAAGTTGAACATTTCACTCCGACCCAAGTTAAAAAAGCAAAATATTTCTTTATAAAATTGGACAAGAGGGTGCACTTGTGGTGATTTAATAGATATCTAGACGGGTTTTGTTATTGGATACTATTTTGCAACTTTAACTAAAGGTGGGGACCAACTTGCTCTTTTTTAAAGGTCTAGTACCAACTTCATACTAGAACAATACATTGGGGACCAATGGTGTAAATTTAAACAAATATTTTATGCATAATGTAATTTGTCATTAAAATAGTTTCAAATTTTAATCATTTTTTTTTCTGGGTATAGGATGAATTGCTGTGGGCAGCAGCATGGTTGTACAAGGCATCAAACAATGAGTACTACTTGAACTACCTAGGGAACAATGGTGATTCACTGGGTGGAACTGGTTGGGCCATGACTGAGTTTGGATGGGATGTGAAGTATGCTGGTGTTCAGACATTAGTTTCCAAGGTAAATTTATTCAAAATATGCTCGTGTTTGACGAATTTACTTATAAGTTACTTATTTTGTCAAACATGATTTTAAAGAATCTCTTTTAAGCACAATCAAACTTTGTTCTTTTTCTAACTTTACTCACAAGGTACATCAAATTTTGTTTATGCTATTCTTGACAGCTTAAACTAAATCAACTTTGTTTCAAATGCAATTTAGAATTGAATGAAATCGATTCTTAGTTAAGTTTCCAAACTTCAATTCTATTCCACAAAACATGAAGGTTTATTGGATAGATGAGATGACTTATCGTGGTATCAAATTTGACAAATATTCCGAAATCAAGTCCGTCATCTTTTAGGCTATAGGTGGTTTAACAACACACATCACTGAAATATCCTTTCTTATACCAGGATTCAATGTGTTATGGAAATGGTCTATATCTATGTATATATGTAATTCTTGATTGGACTTCTCTAGTAACTAGTATGAGTATCATCTTCTTGCAGTTCCTAATGCAAGGAAAAGGTGGACACCACACACCAGTGTTCGAAGAGTACCAACAAAAAGCCGAGTACTTTATGTGTTCATGCCTTGGAAAGGGCTCCGCCAATGTTCAAAAGACTCCGGGAGGACTCATTTTCCGGCAGAGGTTGAACAATATGCAGTTTGTAACAAGTGCTTCATTCCTCCTCACTGTCTACTCTGATTATCTATCCTCTGCCGGCAAGTCCCTCAAGTGTGCTTCTGGCTATGTCCCACCATCTGAACTTTTCTCTTTTGCTAAATCTCAGGTGCAACTCTCCTCTGAATAAGAGGAACTCTATAGTATAAAGAGTAAACACTACAAATAACTCGTGTTTGTTTTTATCCACTTCACGTCTCCCAACTAATATCCTCCTCCACCTCGGAAGGAGTACATATCCGGCAAGAGAATGACAAACATCATCATTTTCTCCCTTGATAAAGCCTTTGTCCTCAATTTTTTTTCTCTCCAAACATCGTAAGTTTGGAAAACTCAAATTTGACTACTCTACTGTTAAGTCTCTATTGTTCAACAAAAGACACGATTAAACAACCAAGCTCATACCTACCTTATTGCGAGAATTTTCCTTTTCCTTTTGATTTTGGTCTTGAACTTGGTTTTGGACTGTATGGAACTTAAATCATATTGTTCATTTATACCTTGAGGTGAAATGGTTTATATTGAATGATAATCATGAAGTTGAAATAACAAGCAGAAAGAATCTAATCTTGTTTTTTGACATGTAAGGTTGATTACATTCTTGGAGACAATCCAAGAGCCACAAGTTACATGGTGGGATATGGAAACAATTACCCACAACAAGTTCACCATAGAGGTTCTTCAATTGTCTCCTTTAAGGTAGACCCTTCATTTGTTAGTTGCCGAGGAGGGTATGCCACATGGTTCAGCAGGAAGGGAAGCGACCCAAATCTCCTTACCGGTGCACTTGTTGGAGGACCTGATGCTTACGACAACTTTGCTGATCAAAGAGACAACTATGAACAAACTGAGCCTGCTACCTACAACAATGCCCCCCTTTTGGGCTTATTGGCAAGGCTACAAGGTGGTCACGACGGGTACAATCAGCTCCTTCCAGGTATGTTTAATTCAATGACTTCATTTTAGCAAATTTGAAGTTTTATCTAGCGTTTGCTTACAAGACTTGAATAATAATTATGCATTGTCTCTCCAGTAGAACTTCCTGCACTTAAACCGGTTAATAC
>CAIGRL010235483.1:0-11045 GCA_903798325.1 Fraxinus xanthoxyloides
AAAAAATGTTGATTAGGGTGAGTATTTATAGAGAAAAAATAATGAGACTTTTTGCGCGTTAATATGTCCTTTGGCTAGCTTTTTCTGCGCTCCACCTGTCTTAAAAGACGTACTACTACTTGTTCTTCTTCCATTTAAGTAAAGTTGAGATCGAAGCCTTTGAAGTCGAAGAGGTGGAAGTAATGGCTTCGTTGAGAGGCCTGCAATTCACCTTAACCCTCGGTATACAGAATTTAATCATAAATACTGATTGTCTGTTGCTAGTTGAAGAAGTTAATATGGCTAAAGATTCTAACGACGGGTATAGAAACGTTATTGCAAAAGCCAAGCGTCTTATGAGCTCTTTTCCTATATGTATCCTAGAATAATGTAGTAGGCTCACAAATTGTGCGGCACATAGACTTGCTAGGCACACATGGAATATTCAAGATGTCCAACTATGGTGGCATAACTATCCTGATTTCATTGTAAATGTTGTTCACCACGACAAACACTTTTGTAATCGGGTTTGAGGGTGGCCCCTGTTTCAATGAAGAAATTGTTCTATACAAAAATGACGTACTACTACATTATTCTTCTTCCATCCCTTTATTTGGGCCAACGAGTCCATTAGTGACCTGGGCCTATTTTATAGACTCAACCATGAGAAAAAGTTCAAAAAATTCTTTTCTTTTAGGCTCTCCTTTTTGGTATGGGCTTGCTCCTTTATTTTCTCTTGGACCCATGATTCTTCTTGTTATCTATTACATTTGGGCCTTCGAGAGTGATCTAAATTGGGCCCAATGTTCAATTATTCAAATTTAGTTTAAGACTCTACAATAATTACATATTTATTTTATTCATATTCATGATACACAAATGACTCGTTAACAAATTAGATATTTTATTTCACACATATAACTAAGTTTAAGAGTCACTTATAATCAAATTAGTTTATTATAAACAAATATTTTTTATTGATTAAAGATAAATGACTTATTAAACAGTATGAAATGACACATGTTTGACTAAGCTAAAAAAATTAATGTATTTTTTTCATATATTACTTATTTATACTTAATTTTATTATGTAAAATATTTGTTAGAACTTTGTTATAAGTGTCCAAAAACATATTCTGACCCACATTATTATAAGTGTCATGAATTTAACATTTTAAATTAAATCTGTTGTGGTATTGAGCATTTTTTATGGTATAAGCCTATTGGGAAAAAAAATTAAACTTCAGCCCACCCTAACATATCTTTCTAGCTCCGCTGCTGTACATAAAGCATGGGATTTTTCTTCTAAATATGGCTCTCATTCTCCATTCTTCACGATATCTTCAGAGCTTTTAATTTGGTTTGAAGCCCCTTTCACTTCAATTTTTAAGGCATGCCGATTTGAAGCTTGAGAATAGGCAAAGTCTTTCCAGCGAGCTTCCATAAGTGGCCCTTCTTTATTACCTCACATGGTGATTCTTTTGGTACCTTATGATTTGAGATTATCATTCAACGGTTTTTTGTCCTCAGCATTCAGGTGCTTAGGCTTGAGATGCATATTTAAAAGGAAATAATATCATGTATTGCCATGAATAATTAGGTTATTGACAATGAATAATGAGGGCTTGACCCAATTATTCCATGTTTAATCTATAAACGTATGTTGCGATTTGTGATTTGATGCAAAAATCAATATTATATTCTTTTTGAAACTTATTGGCTATATCCAATCTCCATTTTGTGATTGGCATCCAGCATATATTGGTTGTTTCTACATATTTTTAGATGCCTTAGGTTTCCCACATCTTTGAAAGCAAGCCCTAACTCGTAGTTTTCTTATTTATTAAAGGCGAGCCCTAATTTGTGGATTTTTTTATTATTAGATGCAAACATCTTTTGGAGTCCTCGTTCCTTGAATGAAAGAAGAGGCAGTATCTTGAAGTCCTCACTCCTTGAATAAAGGAAGAGGCGAGAAGAGGTAAAATCTCAAAACATTTGCCCTTAAAAAATTGAGCATTTTTTGGCCCAGTCAAACGTGCTTGTCTTTGCAAAAGGAGTCTTTCATGGCCTCACCCTTCGAGATGCCTCACCGTAAGAGATGTTTATCCCTCGCTTTTCGAGATTCCTATCCATGCGAGATGTTTATCCATCGCTCTTTGAGATGCCTCGCCATGTAAGATGCTTATCCCTAGCTCTTCGAGAAGCCTCGCTTTGCCAGATACATATTTCTCACTTTGCGAGATGCTTATTTCTCGTCTCTCACTATCGATGAGCCAGCTGTAAGACCTCATGTATCCGAGGCTGTATATTCCCCAATAGTCCGAGAGCTATTTATGGGATGTTTATTCCCCGCCTCAGCAGAAGCTTTTGGCTACGCGAGATATTTATTTGTCGCCTCTCAATATCGTCAAGTCGTTGTAAGACCTTGTCTATCTGAGACTACTTATAAGACTCCGATAGTTCGAGAGCTATTCGTAGGATGTTTATGATAGCCCAAGAATAGATAACCAAGAGGAGGTGAATTGGTTTCTAAATATTTTCGAAGAATTAATCTAAATTCAAGCAAGTAAAGACTAAACAGATTAATTCAAATAACAAGCACAAATATGAAAGGAATAAGTAAAGAGTGCAAACGATATAATTATGTAGGTTCGATCCAATACAATGATATACGTCCTCCGTTATTAAGTTCTCCGACACGAGTAAGTCAATTTCACTATGTTGATTGACTTGTGGTACAATCCAATGCTTTACAAAGCTTTTGGTGACTTACAAGCAATGAGAACCGATCCTTTTACAACGTTGAATTTTTCGAGACCTCAACACGACCCACAATTCAAATAAATTTACAAATGAAAGCTCCTCTTCTTAATGAATGATAAATTCAATGTTAAGTACAAGAAGAGTGGGCTAACACTTTAATAGATATAAATGAATGAAGTTCAAGTGTTAGATGTGAAAAACTTTGATGTATAAAATGATTTTCAAGAGTTAATTTGATCAAAGATTTTTTATAGTAAAATGATTTGATAATAAATGATATGAGAGATCAATGCAATTTTTAGCTCAAACAAATCTCAATTGAAAGCTCTAAAGTTGTTATAATAAATGGCAAGTGAGTTGGTATTTATAGCAGTTGAAAACGTGAAATTTTCTATCCAATCGGACGTCCACGCACTGTACCGAACACTAAACTAGCTGTTGAGCGTCGATATAAGAACGGTTAAAAATTTGATTGTTGGACTACCGGACGTCTGCCAGACCGGACATCTGCCAGACTTCACCGAACGACCTTCAAAGCAAAAATCTCCGGTTTACCCTTTTCTTGATTATTTTTGCAAGTGTAGATTCTTTAGGGACATTTTCAATTTAACTTTTTTCAGAATAAGTCCCATTGGTAAAGAATTCAAAAACCAAGTTAAGATTATTGTCACATCGAAAATAATTTTTATGCGAGTGCTTTTGTGAAAAGTTTATTTCATGCATAAAAATTTAACTTACGAGCTTGTATTGATTCATTGCTAAGAATTAAAGTGTTTTACTTTTACATATGGATTCAAATCATCTAAGTTTAATGTCTTCAATTGATTTGGTGCGGGTTCAAGTTTTGTTGCTCGATTTTGGATTTGGTACTATTGCTTGATTTGTCTCCGATTGTTTTGATGCGAGTGCTCGATTTCCAAACTTGATTGTGAATGCTTGATTTCCGTCAGGTTCGCAACATGTATCAATGAAGACTTGAATTTAAATATTAAAGATAAGAATAATTTGTTTGTTATAATCAAAACTCAAAATCAACCATAGTTCAACAATTCCTCCTTTTTTTATTAAGACAAATAAGATGATTTGTAAAATAGGATTAAATATTTATCATGCAATTTGTATTCCTCATATCTTTTACAAATTGATAACCATGTATTCAAAGTATGAGTTTCTCACTTTTTCCCTTTTTCATGTACTCTAAGTCTATTATCATAAATTAATTATGAATAATCATCTCACTTTGCATTCCCCATTTTGGCATAAATGAACAGCATAAGGCAAAACATGGATAATAACCATAGCATTAATCATAAAAGAACATAACCATAGATAATGATGTCCAAAGCAAAACAGGCCATAACATAAAGACTTTAGATAAGTCATAAAAACATAAAGATAATCTATACTAGCAACAAAAAAGGTATACGGCTCTGAAGGAGGTGGTGGAAGAAAGAACGCATAAAAGTGAGCGTAGAAAGCATTTTGTTGAGCTTGCATATCCGACTGTTGTGCTTGAATAGCATCATGTTGAGCCCGTATGGTATCCTGCTACACATGTAACTCCCCGAAACATCTCGCTAAGGCCATCAATTAAAGATGTAAGAGAACCGATACGATCATTAAGAAGACTGTACTGAAACCATCGAACGAAGAACGAGGAGCACTAGAGGCAAGAGTAGCATGAGGAGGCTGTGGAGCTTATGGTATGTCAGCATTGTCATCTTCATCACCTTCAAACGGTAGAGTTGATGGACCAAAAGTGGGTCGAACCCTTTTGTGTGTGCCATCCATTGACCATGTTCTTTTATAATGTTCATTCCTTTAAGGGTTTGCATGTTGACGGTGTCGGTAGGGCAAAGTTTAAAAAAAGTCTCATCGTAAAGTGGAATGTCAAGACGTTTAAAAAAAATTGTAAGAAGCATTTCGTAAGGCAAAGCTTTAAGATGTCGCATGGAATGCACAAGTTTCACAAGACCTAATGCAATAGTTGAAAACTCGAGGTTTACATGGAAGTGTTAGATGATTTGCGCTAATCTTTGTGATCGTTTCAAAAATCTTTTCGATCACCCAATGATAAGCCGCGGAAGGGTCGTACCCTTCAAGAGTAGGATGAGTTTTATAAAGAGAATTTTGAGTATCATACGGCTCAAGCTCGAGAATTTCACGAAGGAGGGTTTTGTTGATGGTGATACGAACATTTTTTACTAAACATAAAACCTCATCCGAACGAGGGGAAATAACCATTTTTTTATAAAATTCTGTCATAAGGTGATATGCATGTTCTACAAGAATAGCGACGACATCCACCCCATATTTTCAAGATATTCTTCAATATGAAATGCGGACGCTTCAATAGTAAAGTCAGAGCAAAGATCGCTCTTTTCACTTTTCTCTAATTTTTCTCCCTAAATAACTCTTAATCTTTCAAAGCTTCAATTCACTCAATTTCCCATTAAATTCGTTGAATCCACTACTTCTCATCTTCCAATTTCGAAATATTTCAACTTTTCTTACACCAAAATCTCAATTTTCTCTATAAAATCCAAACCCATCCATTTTCCGTCTTATTTCTACAATGTCGGGGTCTAAAAGAATGGCGAAAAGACTCAAGAGCATGGTACAGTGATCTCCTCAACCGTCATCCGATGAGGAATTTGATATGGAGCTCGAGGTGCCGATCAGCCCATTTGAAAAATTACTCTCGTTTGAGAGTGCAAGATGGATTTTTAGACAAGTTTATTGCATTAATGTTATTACAAATGATGTGTATGATCAAAGGATAGGTGATAATCACCAAGGGTTTGTTTGTGTACAACAACTAGCGGCCGATATATATTCCTCTTCTATGGTAGACAATGCAACGGAGTTTTATTTCTTGCTAAACCATAATACAAGAGCAAAGGGAAAATGACATGTTCCGCTAGTGCTTTTTCGATCGATTGTGCATCCTCCCCAATCACCATCCAAGTAGTTAAGTGGATCAATGTGAGTGACCTTAGGATACCAAAGTCCTAAAGTTCTAGTGCCACTAAGATATCTAAAAAATCGTTTTACAGTGTTAAGATGTGATTCTTTAGGATTCGACTGAAATCTAGCACATGGGCATACACTAAACATAATATCGGGTTTACTTGCGATTAGTTAAAGAAGTGATCCAATCATTCCTCGATATTTTGTTATATCAACAGACGTATCGTGATCATCTTTATCCAATTTTATGAATGTGCTCATAAGAGTGTTCATTGGCTTCAAATCATCTATGTCGAATCTCTTGAGCATTTCCAAAATGGACATACTTTGATTGATGAAAATTCCAAAGCATGTTTAATGTGTACTTACTTTGATTGATGAAACTTTCATCACAAGTTTGCTTAATTTGGAGATCGAGGAAGAATTTAAGTTCAATTCAAATTCCATACTAATAAACTGGAGAACTCTTCACAAAGATGAATATTAATAGCACCAAATATAATATTATCCAAATAAATTTGAACAATGAGTTTTAACTAAAAGAGTGGTGTCCGCTATTCCAATTGAAAAACCATTTGAAATTAGAAATTTGCCTAATCATTTGTACCAAGCCCCAGGAGCTTGTTAAACCGTAGAGATCTTTTCGAAGTTTGAAAATATAGTGTGGATGTTTGTGATTTTTAAAATCGGGTGATTGTTCAACAAACACTTTTTTTGAATAAACTGTTAGGAAAAGTACTTTTGACGTCCATTTGATAAAGAGTGAATTTTTTATGACAAGCACATGTAAAAAGCGTGCGAATAGATTCTAATCTGGCCACCGTGCAAATGTTTCTTCAAAATCGATGCATTCTTCTTCATTGTAACATTGGGCCACTAATTATTCCATTTTCATCACATTTATTTCTAAAAACCCATTGGTGCTGACGACGATTTGATCATTTGGTTTCGCACATAAACTCAAACATGATTTCTTTCAAATTTATTTAGATTTTCTTGCATTGTTAGTATCCAAAATTCATTAAATTTGGCTTCTTTAAAATTCTTAGGTTCAATTTGCGAAATGAATGTACAACTTAAGATGATTTCTAAGAGAGGTTATAGTGGTGATACATTTGGATGGATCATCTATTATTAATTCACTTGGATGAGATGGAACAAACTTCCATTCCTTTGGTTATGGGGGATCATTTTGAGCCTTGGGTGATTTTTCTTCACTTTCTTGAATGTTGGGCTCCTTTGTTTGTTTTTCGTTAGGCACTCACTTGTTTTAGTTTTGAATGTTCATTTTTTTCAAATGGAGCTTCCAAACCTACATCATCATCATCAATACTTTTCTCATGATCAAGTGAGTTAGTCTCATCAAATGTCATGTGCATGGATTCTTCAACGAATAGAGTTCTTTTGTTAAAAACTCTATAAGCTTCGCTAGTTGATGAATATCCTAGAAACATTCCAATATCGGATTTTGAATTGAACTTTCCCAAATTATCTTTTGTATTTAAAATAAAAGATTTGCAGCCGAAAACTTAAAGTAACCAATATTGAGAATTCTATTTTTCCAAGTTTCATAGGGAGTTTTAGTCTTCTTACGACTAACCAAAACTCTATTTACAATGTAGTAAGTGGTGTTAACGGCTTCGGACCAAAAGTATTTTGGTAAATTATTTTCATTAAGCATGGTTCTAGCCATATCTTGTAATGTACGATTCTTCTTTTCTATTACACCATTTTGGAGTTTTAGGAGCCAAGAAATTTTATTCATATCCATATTCATTGCAGAAATTATCAAAAGCAAGATTATCGAATTCTCCACCATGGTCACTTCTAATGTTTGTAATGGTATAACCTTTTTCGTTTTGAACTTTCTTACAAAAATACTTAAAAGCTTTTAAGGTTTCTTTTCTTAGACTCAAAATATGACCCAAGTAAATCTAGAAAAATCATCAACAATTACAAAAACATAATGTTTACCACCCAAACTAGCAATTCTAGATGGTCCAAAAAGATCCATGTGGAGAAGTTGTAGTGGTTTTGTAGTTGAAGAGTATACTTTAAGTTTAAAAGAACTTTTTTACTTGTTTTCCAAAATGACAAGCATCACAAACTCTTTCTTTCTCGAATTTTAAGTTTGGCAATCCTTTGACAAAACAATTTTCGGAAATTTTTTAGAGAAGGTCCATGCTAAGATGATCTAATCTCTTATGCCACAACCAAGTATCCTCTTTCAAGCTTAAAAGACATTTTTCATTATTTTCAAATTCAATATTTATGATTTAAACATATTTACTACAGCTTCCTACAAATATCACACCTTTTGATATAGCATCCTTAATAAGGCATTTGGAAGAATCAAATTATGTTTAAGGTTATCTACTAATATTACATTTTCAACAGAAGGGAAGAGATGATTACCAATGTTTCCAATTCCGACGATTTTTCCTTTTGCATTGTCTTTAAATGTGACATGACCTCCATCCTTCTTTTTGAAATTTGATAGTAAAGTTTTATCTCTGGTCATGTGTTTTGAACATCCGCTATTCAAAAACCATTTTCTTGACATTTTCTTTGGTACCTGCAATAACAATTCAACTTTTGATTTTTGGTACCCACACAAGCTTGGGTCCTTGGTAGTTAGTTTTAATGAATCCTCGAGTCCACTTGTTTTCAAAGTGTAACGTCTTTTTGGTTAGACAATTGTAGGCAATATGTCCATCCTTGTTGCAAAAGTTACAAGGGAGTTTTGCTAGTGAGGATTTTAGTTTCTTATTTTCTATTGGCCACGTCATCGGTCCAATTTTGGGGCCAACAGATTGGATCTGTCTATGGGAATCTTTGATGTCATAACCATGTACATTCTGGTGGTAAAAGCTATTCGTAAAGAGCCTAGAAGAAAGGTTTTGGTTTTTGAACAAAGAACCGTCTTGAAGAAGCAATCTAAGAAACTCGATGAGTTCAATGTACAGCAGGATGCCTCTGAAGAAGAGGCCCTCCGTATGAACGTGAACATGTGTTGCCTCCATCATCGCCAAAAAAGAGGCGATACAACTACATGTTTGACATAGGAGGTCGGAGAAATGGCCATCAATATGAGAAATATAGGCCAACAAAACGCTGCCATGCAACAATTGTTAATACAAATGCAACACAAGCTGGGCCTCAGGTGCCTCAGCATAGAACCTTTCATCGAAAGGGTGAAGAAAATGATACATCAATGTATCCTCAGATGTATGGGACGAACGACCCAGTGGAAAGAGAAGTAGAAGTTGACACTTCTGCCAAATATATCATGAGCCACCATGGCAGCGATGACCCCATGGAGGAAAATTTTCCCCCAGAGTATCCTTAGGAACGCAAGCCTCAAAGGTCTACCGGTATCTTTGATAGGATTGGATGCACGAGACCTAGAAATAGCCCTCAATAACCTCCATCAGCTCAAGGAGGACGAGAACAACATCAGGGGCACGAGCCTCGAGGAGTGCCTCCACCACCTAGAAATAGGCAGGAGATGAGATATGCGGTAAATGCAAGAAACCAGAAGAGAACATCACAATCCCGTTATCAAGCAGATGATGACAACTTTAACAGTCCCTACAAGTCTTTCAAACTGAATAACGATGATAAAAGTTTGCTTTTCTCCAAAGAACTAAGAAAGGCCCCAGTTCCCAACCACTTTGTGCCATAGAAAATACCCAAGTACGAAGGAAAAGGCAACCCTGCAAACCACCTCAACAACAATAAGACTCAAATGTCTCTGGGAGGAGCTTCACCAGCACTAAAATGTCAAGCTTTCCACCTCACGCTAACAGGGGCTGCTGAAATCTGGTACAGTCGCATTCCAGCTGGTAATATCAGGAGTGGTTAGATCTAAAAAAGACCTTTCTGAACCAGTACTTGTCCAACAAAGAGGGAGAAACTCTAAAAAGTTACTAGCCCGCTTTACAGACGAAATGACTTAATGTGAACAGGTCACTGACAGAGAGGCCCTTTCCGTACTAAGGAAAGGCCTTAACATGAATACCACGTTTTGGAGGGATTACGAAACAGGAGCCCCACCACCAATGACGCTTTAGTGGAAATGATGAGGAGTGAGACTGTCAATGAGGAGTTGATTGATCATCGAAATCGAACCTCAATGGCGGCTGGTGGATCAACAATGGACCTAAGCGGGACATACCATAGCTCCCACCTCGGGACAAGCATTGGCCACCTCCATGTTAAACGTCGTGCCCTCTCGGCTTATTAAGAAGTTAGACCTGACACTCACAGGTAGCCAACCAACCCAGAGGAAGAGGTAGAGGCAGAGGAAAATGTAGACAACCTAGAAATAGGTAATAGCACGTGCACATACCAGTCGCCACAGCACTGAGAACTACCTGTCTAAGCCATATCATGGGGAACCCGCTAACGCCTTTGCTGAGGATAGAAATAGCCCTTGTAGGCAAGCAAACGCTCCTTTATTCAGGCAATGGCCTCGATACAACGAAGAAAGGAGGAATCGCCAAAAAGAATCGCCTTGAAGGGAACATGAGGAGGATAGGAATAGGACAAGAGGCCAAGGGCCTAGAAGAGAGGCCCCAACCAATATTGACAATTCACCCATCAAAAAAATTGACACCGTATAGGAGGAAATTTCAAAAATGCTTTGAGGAAATATGCAAGGGAAACGAAAGATCCCCATGACAAGTTACTTCATCAACAACACCAGTAGGAGCGTGGAAGCACCCACCAATCACGTTTTCCCAGGAAGATGCCACGAAAGTTCACTGCCCCCATTGCGATGCGTTGGTGGTGCAGGTATTGTGGCCAGAAATGGCCTGAAGCGCGTGTTGGTTGATAATGGATGCTCTGTGAACATCCTCTTCGGGACCAATTTTAACAAGATGACTGTGGACCATGAGCTCGCCCCCATGGTTTTACTGAAGCTCTTCCCTAGAGGAAGAATCACATTAGTAATAGAAATGGGAGAGTTCCCATTCAGAGCCCAATATTTCATGGAATTCTTGATAGTAGATCGCCAGTTTGCTTATCACAGAGTTCTGGGGCAACCTGCCTTGAAAGAATTGGAAGCGATAACCTCTATACACCACCTCTGCAAGAAATTTCCTACCAAAGAAAGAATCGTCACAGTACGAGACGACCAGATGGGTTCAAGTGAGTGCTACCTTAGCTCCCCGAGGAAGTCAAAACCCAGATACATAAACATGATTCTATCAGATACCGAAATGGTTGATACGCCTGAAGAAGGCCTGACCCTTGAGCAAGGGGGAGCCATCAACATGATAGATTGTTGACATATGGTTGATTTTATCTTCAATGTTTTGATTATAACA
>CAIGRL010235486.1:0-10571 GCA_903798325.1 Fraxinus xanthoxyloides
CATAAACCAAAAAATTCTCCTTACTTTTTAACCACACATTCTTCCATCCATCACTATTCTAAATCAAATTCGCCCATAAAATGGGTGTCAAACAAGGGCTTAATGTTAGAAAATTGAAAAGGAGATTATCGATCCAAAACATTATCAACCCCAAAATTCACAAACCCTTTTCATACATATAAACCATTCATGTTGAAATTAATGAGAACAATAAAATAAAAACGGAAGCGTACCTTGATCCATAGATTTATGATTGTTTGCTTGAAAGGTTACGATCTTTCAAAGTGATTTGTAACATTCTCTCTTGATTTCTCTCTATTGATGGGGATGCAGAGTAAAGAAAATCACACTCACCATTAGGGACCTAACCCCTATAAGGCTATAATCATAAAATAATGAATAGTTATTATCTTTCATTTGTTTCAAATTGACCCATCATCAAGCTAAAACAAACTTTCGGTCTCTACATTATATTTTCGTGAAACCTAATACCTATTAGTCAAAATACAGCTTCAACGGATCACTTTAGTTGATTAATATTCGTTAAGTAACAGCACCACACATTTTAATATATTACGTGCGGTCCCATATATGTTAGAATTTTCTAACATCACCAATTATCCAAATAAATCCGATAGTATTTTACTAAAGAAGGTTCAAAGTCGGAAGCTACCTTATTTGATACAGTGTTTTTGTGCTCTCTCTCTCTCTCTCTCTCTAGGATGCATCATATTTTCACATAACATGAACATATTTGGATTTTAATTCATGTTGGGAATTTTTAGAATTTGGTTTAAATACTAAAAAAAATTGGTTAAGTATAAACTTGAAAAGTGACTTTGTGTCAGCTTTGGTAAAATATTCGAACTTGATCCGATAGTCAAATTATAAAAATAAATAGACTAACTTGTTCTACTCGTCGAGTTGATCGTTGTAGTATATTTGAAATCTAAAACCCAATTCAAATGAAAGAGAAATTGTGGTCCAAAGTTGGAAGAAAAACGATGAGGAAAGAGGTCAAAATAAATTAACACTGCCACTTGAGTTGCAGGCTAGCACCTAGCGAGCGGTGAAGCTGTAGTTCGAGCAATAATCCAATGCCAAACGAGTGACAAGCCTTTTGCTTTTGATACTCGAGCGGCGCACCAGTGATGACGAAGGACGGATAGGGTTGCGATCCTTCTTTAAGGTTGCTGAGTTTAGGGGCATTTTTCTTTTTCTCCTCTTCTATATATAGGACCATTTGGACGTCCATTATGCATCATATATCATTGGTATTGAGTCTTGCATAAAAAGCTCTTTCAAAAATCTCCAAATCTCATTCTAAAAATCATTTTCTTATAGAGAGAAGAAAATCATTTGAGTTCGCTATTGTTGTGGTTTGAAGTGCTTCTACTACAAGTTGTATCCGTTGTACCTTGGAAGACAAATACCGTAATCTATTAGCATCATTGCTGGACAATTTTATCTTAAGGAGAAAGTGTTTTATCACTTGCCTCGAAGTTCTTTCATCTTTCTTTCTCCTTCATTTCCTTTCATTTTCTATTTTGTATATATTGAGTTCAATTACCCTCATAGGAGAAAGATTTGCAGGTAGTCTTCGATCGCAGAAAATGAATTTATAATTTTCACGTCTCGTAGTACGAACTACACAAAAAATAAATGAACCATTTAAGATTCAAGACAACTAGCAAAAATCAGAGTTCTACATGCTTGGAATCTAAGTGAAAACAAAGAATATTGGTCTAAACACTAAAACCATGACAAACCTCTCCATTATCTAAGATCTACCAACGTCTTTTAATGCTATTGTCCTACATTTCCTAATGAACTTACTGATTGCCTAAAACAAATCAAGGTTAAGTTTTTAATTATTTGTTTGATGGATAGAATTAATTGAAGATGACCTACAACTGAATCTGTAAGCAGCGCAAGACATGATGGACAAGAAAATCAGTGAGAATGGATTGAAAAAGCAACAAATGGCACTTTTCCGGTAAGTAGCTTGTCAAAAATGAGGAGTTGAGATCTCGCATGTGGGCAAAATCAATGAATACCTTTTCCCTTATGAAATATCCTTCAATGTAACTATCTATAAGGAAAAAGGGAAATCAAAAGAGGATGAGAAAGGAAGGGGAAGAGATCATTGAATTTGTATTCCTTCAATATAACTAGCGTATGTAATCGATTAAGTGACTGATATTATAGCTATCTTGTTTATGTTGCAATCTAAACTAGACTTTAAGTGGGACGGTCCAGTTGAATGGCGCTATGGTTTATGTTTTTAATCGCCTCATATTCTTCCTAGTTTTTGGAATGTGCATTGTAATGGTTCTCTTGTCATTGTTCACCTTGGAATTCTTTTACAAATGTGTATTGTAATGACAGAAATGAAGCTATGGACAGTACAGGTTATGTTTGCAACTATTTGGTGTTTGGTTCGGAAAATTGCTGCTTCTGAGTAAGTTTGTTCTGAGTAAGCATGAATAATAAGTTTTCACAATAAATTGACTAGCAAACTTCAACAAGCAGATTTATTTCATATTTGAGGCATTAGAGAAGATGATACGTTCATATTTTTAACCCATTTACTATTACACGTCTCATCATCGAAGGAATGAGTATCCATTCCTGCAAAGAAATGTAGCCATTTGAACAATGCAAAAACAAAACACAAAAACAGTAAGCACCACATAAAAAATCCATCTAGCAACAATAAGCCCCAAAATTGGACAAGTTTCAATTCAATGGAAGCAAACAATCCATCTATTCTTTATTTCTGATATTTTATATGAGCCATTTTTGAGGGCCTTTGCTAAAATCTCAAGATCGTATAATTAATTGCTCACATAGAAAACTAGTACTTGCATATGATACTTTCTTGAAAAGAGAAGAAGAAGAAGGCCAGTAAACATATGCACACTCTTTCCTTCAACATTTAGTTAAAAATCCATTCTTTTTTGAAATTTCACATCAAATGTAAAGGAAGGAAAAAAAATTATCCTATTGTCATTGCCAGAGTTGATGTTTTCGATGTCCATGTTATCGACGTCTATGTAAATCTTGTGGACCATGTTTTACATCTCTTATTCCATCTAGGTCAAGCTCTCATGGTTGCAAATGCAAATGAATGGTATAGGATCTAAGGTTTACAAATAAAAAGTTAAAAACTGGTTCTTTTCTTCTTTTTTTTAGTTGGCGAGATTTTGACTTAAAATCTCGTCAAGATCTCGCCAGCTTAGCATTTGGTAAATGCTTCTTTAATGAGGTAGGTGTGGGTAGCATGATCCTTGAATAAATAAAATTAGACTTTTTGTAAATAATTATTTTAAATTTTATTAGTCAAATTGTTGGGAAAATTACCCAATTCCTTATATTTTGAAGTTTTAAGTTCAAAAATCAAGTAGTGATATTTTATCAAAAATTGAGTATAATTAATACACCCCCATTTCCCACACCTCAACCCGCCTCACATCCCATCTCTACAACTCATATCGTCTCCCAACTCTCTATCTCTGTCTACAAAGGTTGAAAACATTGAATAAAACCCCTTCTCTTTCTATCTATCTAAAAATATCATTGATCGGTCGTGATAATGGGTAGCAGTCAAGCATCAGTTTCATTCCTTAGCAACATAGCATACGCCACCTTTAGACTTGGAGTTGAAGTTGCTTCTGCTTCTTCTCCTTCTGTGGGTGCTTTTGCTCATTTCATTGTTGCGATGGTGGATGCAGAAATCGAAATGTTATGAACTTGGACCATTTGATGGATGCAGTGGTGATAGGGCACTGGATGTGTGGTGCGCTATTGCTTGTGTAGTGGTGGTTTGCAAATATGCATGGTGATGGGTAGTGGTAGTGCAATTGATGTACATATCTGCATGGTGGTAGTGCGGTGTATAGACATACGCATGCAGTTGTGAGGTGGTGCAATGAGGTAGTTCTAGCATTTGTGGTGGAGACAGTGGTGAGATTTTGAGGAGGAGGGAGTTGAAGGCGACAAGAATAACCATTTTTCTTTCTATCTCTCTATGATTGTTGGAGATGGTGGAGGTAACGGGGGAGTTGTGAGGTGAGCTGAGAAGAAAACCAATGGTTATCGATAGTGGGAATGTATAGGGGAAAGTAGGTGAAGAACGGGAGAGATCAGAGAGGAGGTGGGGTACGATGTAATAGGAAAAAGGTGGTGTGTGAAAATAGTGTATATGACTAATTAATTGGATATTTGTGACCAGATAATTGGATAATTTGTGACTAATAAATAATATGCTACATATTAAGCTCATGTTTGGTATTGTTTTAAATCATATTTTAATTTAAACAAATTTAAACAATCAATATTAACCATATATTATGAGTTTCACAATTTTTTAACCATTTATTTCAAAACATTTTATCAAAATTTACTAAAAATATAATTTTAATCCCTACCAAAAATGGGACAAATATGTAATTCATGAATAAAATACGTAATTATAACCCATAGATTGTGTCTTTATGATCATGATTTTAAATAATTCGTGACTAATAAATATATGAGATATTAAATGTATGATTTAATATTAAAATACATAATTGTGACCTACAAATTATGTATTTGTGATTATGATTTTGTATGATTTATTATTATTATGTGACAGTAACCATAAAATGTGTTATTATGACCATGACCTAATTAATTAAGTTAAAGGTCACAAACTTTTATCGGAGTTACAAAATGTGACTACCTGATTTTTTATTAAAAAAAATCGCAAGTTTGTTAATTTTAAAAATGTACCTTGAAACCTTTGTAGTTATGTAATTTTCTCCGAATTGTTTGAAATAATTCAATATCAATACATGTTGAGCTAAAGACAGTTGTTCTCGTGTTCTTGCTGAGTTTTTTGGCATGTTAAATTTTTTTACTTTTGAAAAGGAAAAGTCTCACAAATCACCTAAATAAAAAAGAATTTTTCAAACTACTGGCAATATTTTAAAAACAAAATAATATTGTCTTCTTATCATTTTTTATACTATACTTTGTAATACATTATGTTACATGGGTAATACACCATGTCACGCACATTGCACTACATCTTCTATTGTCATCGCAACCATCGACGTTGAAACCACCATAACAATCACTAACGGTATCACTCATAACAAACCTTGTAACACTTATAAAATACAATGTACTGTTTCCACCACTTGTAAAATATTGAATTGCACCGTCATTGCCATGATACCCACCACCATCACCACCATCTGTACCACCACAACAAAATCATTGTCGTTTGCCTCCGTCATGAACCACCACCACAGCGACTAGATCGTCACGCCACCACCATCACTACTATTCACATGTTTTCTTAGCTAGAAGGCCTCGATATGATGGTTTATTTCTGACAAGGAGCACTCCAGATAACCATAATTTCTTCCCCATTAGACAATGGATGATAATAATGCTAAGAATCTCATCGAGCATTTTCTAAAGGAGAAGTTCAAGATTATCAATCATGGTAACTATATCAGTATTACGGTATTTCAATATTGACGTTTTATTTGAAAATCTTCCCTAGAATTTTGAACTCAAATCATAGAGGATATTTTAAGTCATACTAGAAAATATGTGGCTCTAGAAGATGAAATTAATCATTCATTAAGAAGCCTAGCTTGAAAAAAACTTCAGTTATACAAAATAGAAAAAAACTACAAGAATTGAACAAAAATAACTAGGTTGGTGTAATGTCCCAAACTTAACAAAAATAAGAGATTAATATCAATAACAAGAATATGTGAAGCAAGAATTAAAAGAAAAGGTAATTTGCACATAACGCCTCCACCTTTTACTATTGTTGTGGAAAACGGCCATACCTTCTATTTTTTAGCATCTTCACACTTAATTACACATTTGATTGAACAAAAGATCAATTTCATCCAATTCTCTGTTAATTGAATGATATTCTCTTCGTTTTTTTTTCTATTTCTTCCCCATTTGAATCAATTTTCTCCTCTATTTCTTCCTCTGAAAACTAACATTTAATTTATTGATAAGTGTAGTTTCTACACTTATTCGAGATCCAAAGTAATGATATTTTAGTGTTCTATGGATAAAAAACGTGACATCTCATTCTTTTTATTTGGCTGATATGTTTATGCATTGAAGACAAAGTAAATTTGGTTGAGGAAAGGTCAATTTGGATTTTTTTTGTGAATTGTATATGATTTGCATAATTATCATGGAATTTTGTTGTGATTTTTTAAACAGAGATGAGAAATTTTTATGTTTGAGTCTCTGATTTACTGCATGTTTATGCTTTTGAATGACAAAATGTGCCACTAGGAGTTAATTTTGTTTATGAGAATCTAGATGTTGAGACACTTGCTGAGTTCTTTTCATACACACAAGTCTTATGGTAAGATAGTAGTTAACACATATAGATAGAAGAGTCTCTTACTGAAATTTTCTTGTGAGATAATTGGTGAGGATTGAGAGCCACAACATACTAAAAATGGCAATAAGCATTCATCGATTCTGTGAATTGGAAACTTCTCTTGAGAATAACACTATACGGTTTGTGGTAAGATGGTGGATTACTTAGAAAATTATGAAAGTCAATTTAGGATTGACAATTGAGCCTTCAACCTTACTTTTCCATAATTACAACCCCTAGTAGCCACTTTGTGTCAATGCACATATATAGCATTTTTCTTCGTGCACCTATGTTATACATATCTCTCCATATTGGAGTATAGCCTATATATGTATTTTCCCACCTTTTTACTTCCAAGTGTGTAGTAGGTATTGGATGTAAAAACAAGAAAAACGACTAGAGATGGTATGTGTTCAAGTAAAGTGGATTGAACACACACACACACAGATATATATATATAATTTGATTTTGGAGCTTGAAATATTAATGAATGTGTTGATTGAAAGGTGTGATGTATTGAAATGTAGCTATGTGCTTGGAAGTTTTGAATCCTGATATCCCTATTTTCATATAACCAAACCTAAACTTCATTACAATATTTTGCATTGACTGTTTTGATTCCAAGTAGGATTGTGGAATGAATAGATGAATTCTCATTTGACGGTATGCATATCATGAGATCAATGTTTGGTCTTTGCTTGTTCATAAAACTTAAGCCTCCACCACTAAACACTTCAATACCCATGAGTTGTGGAGCTCAACCTTTAGCTCGAGATATACTTGATGTTACGTGTGTTAGGGTTGGCAGTAAGATGGTTATGGTTTGACACACACTCACACATTTTGCAAATGTTTTTGATATCTTGATAATCATGACGCTATTAATTTTTTGTGGTGTTGAGTTTGAAAGGGCATGAATTGTGGTTGAATTAGAACTTAACAATTTGAATTGTAACATAGACCAATCATTGGTCGTCTTGTTTTGCATAAAATTGCTAGGGACTAGCAATAAACAAGTTGGAGAATGTGATAAGAGTGTAAAATATCTTTTTTTCCCTCTTATTTGTTGTTCTCGTGTGATTATTTGATGCCAAAATGCACTCATTATCTTTATATTTTGATTTAGGTGACAATTTGATGGATATGACAAAATTTGGAAGAAATAAGTGAAAAAAGGGGGCCAAAGTGGAAGAAAACAAAAGTTCAAGAACCAAATTGCAAATACCCAAAAGATGACTCAGAAGGCAAAACAAATATATGAAGATTTGAGAGTGTTAGACATCAATTGGATGAGGAAAGAAGCCAAATGGATGAAATATAGTCAATGTATTATCACATATCAACTCCCCTCCAAAAAAGTTCTGCTTCGAATTTTCAGTCTCAGTTTGAAACCCATTTTTGGCATAGGAAAAGTTCGAATTGGAAAGATTATATTTCCAGAAGATTTGTATCCCTTTGAGTTAGATTTCCAACACATCTTGAATCGCTTCAATCGGATGTCGGGAGAAAAATATATGACCAAAATACTAAAAACTGTCATGTAGAAGTTATCTAAAGCTACTCTACTTCAGTGAATTCTAGGGCCAAGTTAAAATGGTCTATGCGGTCGCAGCCACTTATTCTATGCGGTCACATAGAGTATTTCCAACACGAAAAATTCTGGTTTTCGAATTTAAGTCAACCACTTATGGAAACAACTCTAAGTACGTGTTTTGAAACCCTAAACACGAGGAAAAACATAGAGAACTCTTCCATACTACTCTCTCATCTTTGCCTCAAGAATCTCCATGAACAACTAAAAATCTTACTGAATCTATGAAGGAACTCAATCGAAATTGGTGATTTCGCATATTTTATCCATGTAATTTGATTTTTCATTGTCAAACAATTTTAGAATTTAGATTTTTTTTTTCCATGAAGATTTTGGAATTGGCTTAACCTCTACTATATTTTTCATAGATTCAGTCATACTTTTTCCATCGAAGAATTAAACTATTTGTTGAGTTTCAACTTCAATTATTTATGTTGAGATTGGTTTAACATTATTAAATTTTTCATAGATCAAGTCATTATTCTTCTATCGAATTATGAACTATTTGTTGAATTTTAGTCTTAATACTTCATTGGTGGATTGATTACTACCTTATGCTTGATTGATGTATATGGTCGATTCTTGATCTTATTCCAATAAAAAGAGTGTGGCCATGTTGTAGAAAGTTAGATTCTAGGATTACAATTGAATTAAATTGATTTGTAACGTCATATCCTCCGATTAGAGTGTTGGGATGAAGGCCTCTAAATGAATTATAAGAATGAATAATTGATGAGATTGATCCAATCCAATTGAAAAAATTCTGATACTTCACTATCCCTAAACATTGATTTTAATTTCATTATTTCAAATATTAAATTCTTAATTTTTTTCAAACAATAAATTCTACTTCACAAACGAGAGAACATCCATCATTTTTTATCCTTTGAGCATTTCTTACATCTCCATGTGGAATCGATACTCCCAAAGATGTGCTACAACTACGACATTATTCTTTGGGCGTAAGCATTTCTCCTTCAATGTTCATCAAATCCTGTACTTTCATTGAATCAATTGGATACTCAATAGGTGGTATCAAGTTCCTACAATAAAGAAATATCCAAACTGGGAACGGGTTTGTTAGTTCTAAGTAAAGCCCTCTCAATGTCACATTTTTTTCATAGAAACCCACTTTTGATTTTTCTCTCGTATCAATAGACTCTCTTTCTTTTCTCTCTTTGTGACTCTACTCTTTTTTTTTTATATAATTAGCCACCTCATCATCTTCTCTCATAATCTCATTTCGCCTTTCTTTGTTTTTCTTTTCTTCGTCGCCTCTCAATCTCAATTGGTTATCATAAATCTATTGTGGTGTTAATGGAACAAGAGTAACAACTCTCCCATCTTTTACAAAGTTGTACCTATTCTTGAATCCATCGTGTTTAACCTTTCTATCATACTCTCAGGGCCTTCCCAACAAAATGTGCCCAACATGCATGCATAGGAACCACATTAGACATCACTTCATCACTATATCTCCCAATTGAGATATTCACCAAAACTTGCCCACATACTGTAACCTTTCCACATTCATCTAATCACTGTAATTTATAAAACTTAGGATATTTTATTGTAGTTAATCCTAATTTCTCAACAATTGTAGTACTAGTAACATTAGTACAACTACCCCAACAATAATCAAACTACATACCTTATTTTTAACATAGCAACTAGTATGAAAGATGTTCTCCCGTTGCTGCTCCACATCATCCAATTTAATTTGTGTATTGAGAGCACACATTACCACAAGTAACTCACCTTCTAGCCGGTACTCTATTACATCTCCTTCATTAGAATCCTCTAACGCGAGCATACCATCATCGTTACTATCACTCACTTCTCAATTGTCACGCAAAATCATTGCCCTTTTGTTCAAAAATTGAGAAGCAATGTGCCCCGATTCCGAATACTTAAAGCATTCGATACCCCGAGTCTTAGAATATTGAGAATCCGTTTTTGGTGTAATTTTCCTGACAACTTTCTCCTTTTTCCTTGGTGGTTCGATCTTAGTACTAGAAACATCCCCATCACCTCTATTATCATCCTACTTCAATTTCCAAGAATAGTTAGAAACCGAAGAGCCCGATGAATAGCTAGTTATTCCCTTCTTCTTCAATTACCTTTCCACATTCACAGCTACACGTAGCATGTCTTCCAACTCCACATAATGTTATAACTCTACCACATTAGCTATCTCCCTATTCAAACCATTAAAAAAGGGGGTCATGGTGGCCTCCTTATCCTTCTCACCATTCGCTTTAATTATAGCAATCTCTATTTCCTTATGATAATCCTCCACGCTCTAAAAACCTTGATAGAAGGCTTGCGATTTTTGATAAAGCTCTCTAAAATAATGATTTGGCACGAACATTTTCCTGGGACAGCCTTCAATTCTTCTCATGTACTAATAGGTCTCTTACGGTTTCTCCTCCTAGATGTTACTACTGTTGACCTATGGTTAACCTCTCGTTTTGATTATCACAAACAAATCACTTTTAAATCTAACAAATTGTATTCAAGTGTCTTTTAGAACGATCGTTGAACGCTATCAAGGTTGAAGGCACAAAA
>CAIGRL010235495.1:0-12338 GCA_903798325.1 Fraxinus xanthoxyloides
AACCCATTTTAGGTCTAGGATTATAATAGTTCAAATTAAAAAGAAAAAAAAAAAAAAACTTTCAAGTGACACCAATGGATATCATTGTTGGAATTTGGTTTAAAAGAAACTAAGCCCTCCTTTGGTCCCCATAAAAAAAATTAATACATTTTTCTCTTTTTTTTAACCACACATTCTCTAATAAAATAATATTACACGTAAACTAAATTTTTGTCTTTCTTTCTTAATCACACATTCTCTCAAAAATTACTATTTCAAGATACATCATCTTCAAAATCACATTAAAATGGATGCCAAACAAAAAGGTAAAATTGGTTAAGTATAAAATCCTAAAAATGTGAAAAGTGAATTTTGTGTCAATTTCAGCAAAATATTCAAACTTGATCCGATAGTCAAAGTATGAAAATAAATAGACTAGTTTGTTCTACTCGTCGAGTTGATAATTGTGGTATATTTGAAATCTCAAAATTAATTTATGATAAATGAGAAATTGTGGTCCAAAACTGGAAAGAAAAATTGATTTTTTGGCACCTAAGACCGTCGCTCAAGTAGTAGCCCAACGCTAAGCAAGTGACATGATTTCTACTTTTAGCCCTCGATGAGCGACAGTGATGGCTAGGACCCTTGGTGAATGTTATTGAGTTTCAGGACGTGTCTCTCCATCCATAACCCCTCATCTTCTATAAATTGTAGCTATTGGACATCATTTAGGTATCCCAATTTATATTCTTGAATCTTGCATAAAAAATTCTTGTTAAAACTCTCCCAGACTTAGCATTCAAAGTCATTCTTTCTAGAGAGAAAAAACCATTCAAGTTCGTTGCTGCCTTGTAGTTGGAAGTGTTTCTACTAAATGTAGTAATTCGTTGTATCTTGAGAGATAATTGTCGTTACTGCATTAGCACCGTTATGGGGCAAACTTGTCTTAAAGAAAGTGTGTTATATCTTGCCTCAGATCAATACATCTATTTCTTCTTCTTATTTTCTTGGTTCTACCATTTTCGTTTGTGGTTTAATATCATTTTGTGTTGTTAAACTTGTACCAAAATATTGTCTACATAAAGTACAACTTTTATGCCATATCCACCAACAATCTTAAAATAAGAAATTTTCGTTGCTTTGTTAGATCAAAACTCGTTCTCTTCATCTTTTGGAATAAGCATTTTGCTAATCCTTTATTAGATTTTACTCGTGTTGAACTTCTGCTTACGTAATAGAAATGAATACCATTAAGACTACTTTGAGTCAAACAACAAGTAGTACAAATAATGTGGCTCCGCCTTTGGCTATACCATTTCAAAATACTCAAATTCCACATGGAAAAAATTAGAGAAATTTGGAGGAGTAGACTTCAAGAGATGGTAACAAAAGATGTTTTATTTCACTACTTTGAACTTCGCAAAGTTCTTAACCGAAACCCCTCCCGCAGTAAAAGAGTGAGAAAATAATCATGAATCAATTATTGTGAAGGATGCATGGATGCACTCGGATTCCTTTTGCAAGACCTACATACTAAATGAATTGGACAATACACTTTATGAAGTGTATAGTGCTATGAAATCGACCAAGGAACTTTGGGATTCTTTGGAGAAAAAAGTACAAAATGGAGGACGCGACACAAAGAAGTTCATTGTTGGAAAGTTCCTTGATTACAAGATGATAGACTCCAAAATCATCATTAGTCAAATGCAAGAACTAGAAGTTCTACTTTATGACATTCATGCGAAGAAAATAGAGTTGAGTGAGTCTTTCATAGTTACTGCTATCATTGAGAAACTCCTGCCTTTATGGAGTGATTTCAAAAACTATCTCAAGTTCAAACATAAGGAGACAAACTTGGAGAAATTGATAGTTTGTTTGATGATTTAGGAAGACAATAGAAAGACCGAAAGTAAATCTATTGTTTAACTTGGAGAACATTTTGTGGAATCCGGTTCGATTGTCAACAAAAAGCATAAGGACTCCAGTGATGCACCAAAAAGAGACAACTCCAGGAATGCCAAGAAGTTCAAAGGTAATGCTAGAATTGTGAAAAAGCGGGACATCACTCTAACGAATGTCGATAGCCTAAGAAGAATGCACAAACAAATGTAGTTGAAAGAGATACCCTATTTGAAGGAGTATAATAGATGAATCTATATGCGATTGTTTCTAAGTGCAACAATGTTGGTAATCCAAGATAATGGTGGGTCAATACTGGTACTACCCGCCATATTTGTGCAGATAAGACTATATTCTCAAATTGCAAAGAACTAAATGGAGAACAACTTTTCATGGGAATTTCTAAAAGCTTGAAAGTTGAAGGACAAGGGACGATTACTTTGAAGATGACTTTCGGCAAAGAGCTCGTCCTTAACAATGTCCTACATGTACTAGACATTTGCAAGAATCTTGTATCCAAGTCTTTAATTAGCAAAAATGGCTTTAAACTTGTATTTGTATCCAATAAATTTGTATTCACTAAGAATGAGATGTATGTAGGTAAATGATACTTATATGAAAGAATGTTCAAAATGAATGTTCTTACAATTAAACCAAAGAGAAGCATTATGAATAAAAGTTTGAATTATACTTGTACGTTCGAGTTCTCTTATTTATGGCATAATCGATTAGGAGATGCAAATTACATATGTGTGCATAAACTTATGAATCAAAGTTTAATCTCGATGCTTAAATTTGATCTTTATGAGATTTGTGTTGAGGCAAAATTGGCCAAAACACCATTTCATTCAGTTCAGAGGAATACGACACCTTTAGAATTATTTCATAGCGATATTTGTGATTTAGAATTTGTTCAAACTAAAGTTGGAAAGAAATACTTTATTACTTTCGTTGATGATGGTAAAAGTATTGTTATGTGTATTTGTTAAGAAGTAAAGACGAAGTCTTAGATGTTTTTAAACATCATAAGACGAAAGTTGAGAATCAACCTGGGATACAAATAAAGAACATTCGTAGTGATAGAGTGGGAGAATATGAGGAATAGTTTGAAGAATATTGTTCCAAATGTGGAACCATTCATCAAATAACTCTACACCTTACTCACCTCAAAATCGAATAGGGTTGGTGAAAGCAAAAATCAAACTCTTAAGGAAATGACGAATGCAATGTTAATAACTTTGGACACTTAAGGGGTGTATATATATATATGAAGGCACCATAATAGAGTTAAATTAAAACCGGATGGATCCATTGATAAATATACTAGATTGGTTGTTAAATGATATAGGCAAAAGAAAGGACTTGACTTCTTTGACACCTACTCACATGTAACTAGAATTACATCAATTATGTTGCTGATTGCAATTATTGAATGGTGTATTAGAAGATGAAATATAACATTGAACAACCTGAAAATTCATTGCTCCTAACCAAAAGCAAAATGTTTGTAAAATCGTTAAGTCTCTATATGGGTTGAAACAAGATCCTAAACAATGTCATCAAAAGTTTGAAAAACAATATTGTCAAATGATTTTAAAATTAATAAGTGTGACAAGCGTGTATACATAAAACATACACCAAAGATCTATGTAATTATATGTCTATATGTAGACGGCATTCTGATTATGGGAAATAGTCACGAAATAATATACACTAAGAAAATGTTAACGAAACATTTTGACATGAAAGACAGGGTGTGACTTATGTGATATTAGGGATTAAGATCTCTAAAACACTGAAGGAATTGTAATCTCTCAATCTCATTATGTTGAGAGTGTATTTAAGAGATTTAATATACTTGGAGAAAGTCTTGCGAAAATTCCTATTGACTTAAATCTACACATAGTCAAGAATATGCGTAAACTAGTGTCACAATTTTAGAATGAATTCGCCGGTCTAAATGAAGTACCTATTCCTGGAAATGTTCCAAATTTCGTGCTCATGGAAGTAGTAATCCAATTGATTTGGATGATGTTGATGTTTTCGAGGCGAAATAGGAGGATGGATTTGAATTAGATATTCCCGATGCAAGAGGGAAGAGAAAGGGGAAAAACAGGCAAAATATTGGGATCATTTTAAATTGATTTAAGCTGATCGTGTGGTGAATGGAGTTCCAGAATCTAAAGCAGTATGTAAATACTGTCAATAACGATTGGTATGGTAAAAAGGTATTGGAACCACCCACGTTAACCATCANAAATTCCTATTGACTTAAATCTACACATAGTCAAGAATATGCGTAAACTAGTGTCACAATTTTAGAATGAATTCGCCGGTCTAAATGAAGTACCTATTCCTGGAAATGTTCCAAATTTCGTGCTCATGGAAGTAGTAATCCAATTGATTTGGATGATGTTGATGTTTTCGAGGCGAAATAGGAGGATGGATTTGAATTAGATATTCCCGATGCAAGAGGGAAGAGAAAGGGGAAAAACAGGCAAAATATTGGGATCATTTTAAATTGATTTAAGCTGATCGTGTGGTGAATGGAGTTCCAGAATCTAAAGCAGTATGTAAATACTGTCAATAACGATTGGTATGGTAAAAAGGTATTGGAACCACCCACGTTAACCATCACTGCAAAGCATGTGCAGCCAAACATGGGCTTCTCCAACTGGTCAAATGCAACTACAATTTGGTAGTCCAGACACCGTTCTACTACACCACTTTCTACGTGAATGTATTCGAGGAGAAAGCTCAAATGGGAATGGTGAAGTTCGTTACTGGTGCTGAGTTGCCTCTAGCAATAGTAGATAACCAACATTTTGTCTCCTACGTGAAAGAATATTTCATTCATTCAAAGAAATTATTAATTGTGATCTAGAAAAATATGGGCGTGTTAGATCTTTAACTTCGGATATATGTGAATGTAGTAATAAAAGATGTTATATAGTTGCAACTGCACACTACATAGACCCACTTTGGTGTATGCATAAAAAAATTATTGATTTTAAAATTATTGAGTTGTCTCACAACGCTAACAACATATTTAATACTCTTATGAACATTGTTAGAGATTATCGTTGCGAGAGTAAAATTCATTCATTTACATTCGACAATGTTACTGTTAAAAAGGTAGTTATTGATAAATTGTGTAGAGTACTGCATTCTGATTTCGATGGTTATTTGTTTCATATTCGATGTGTGTGTTATATTTTTAATTTAATAGTACAAGACGATTTAAAACATATTAAAAATGAAATTCAAAGAATTAAGGATACACTAGTGTAAATCACGATTTCACTTAGTAGAAAACAAGCATTTGAGGAGATTTGTGCTGAATCTAGGGTGATGCATACGAAAACATTTATTAGTGACGTAGGGTATAGATGGAACTCCACTTATTATTAAAATCATGCGAAGACTTTGAATATATAATAACTGAGTTTTATGACAATATGCATATTAGAAACGATGATGATACTATTTTGAATGAGTTCGATTGGATGTTAGCTTTTAAAATTTAAAAAAAATTGGCAAGTTTTTATGATTCTATAAATATTTTGTTTGGAATTTGTTATCTTACTAGTTGTATGGTCCTTGAATGTCTTTATATAATTGTTAGGACTTTTCATAGATAAAAAAATGAACCCGATTTTAGTTCAATTATATTGGGAAGACTTATCTATGTTATTTCCGTTAGCATGCATCATGGACCTCCGATATAATTTATCGGGTACTAAATTTGTAATTGATCAAATTTCAAGAGTTTTAACTTTTAATGTACCTATAACTTATAGAAATTTAGAACAAACTTTATATTAAATGTATGAACTATATGCAGAACGAATGTGTACAAATATCAATCGGGTACCTCTGGCTCTACACCTACTCATCCCACCGATATACCAGAAGACGAGCTGAAATTTTAACTTTATTAGAAGACATTAACTTATATAGATATGATTCAAATGCATGTGGTTCCTCTAGTAGTAGTTTTTCTACCGCATGTAATCAAACATCGAACATAAGTCCAATGTGTTGCATGCTGAATTAATTGATTACTTTAATCATAATATTTCTAATAACAAAAAAATTGAGAAAAGGTCAGAAGAAGTAATTATATTCTGGCGAAGGTACGAACGTCGATGACTAGTGATTTCTGCGATGGCAAAAGACCTACTAACACATCCAGTTAGCAGCGTAACTTCAGAGTCTACTTTTACTACAGGTAAGAGGGTTCTCTCCGAGGTCAAGAGCCGACTGAAAGAAGATATTTTGGAAGCATTAATGTGCATGAAGGACTGATAAGACTGTCATTTTCAACTGCAAGATAAATATGTCGAAATTGCATCTCGTCAAGTGAGTGATATTTAATTTAACCATATTCATCAATTTTTTTTATAATACCTTTATATTTTTTTCAAAAAAATTGTATACGTAACAAGTTGTTTGTGTACAATTTCTAACTCCGCCTACTCGAAATTGAAGTAACCGGTCCCAAATCCGAATAAATGAGGAGGGTTTATTTTTATTTTTATTTTAAAAAAGTTTATCTAAAAAAAGGTTTGGAAAAGGTATATTTAAAAAAAAGGTTTAGAAAATGTATATCTTTTTTCCATTTTTAAAGGTTTAGAAAATGTATAGTATAGATATAATAATAAAAAGTTAAAAAATCGAGCTCGCGAGCCGAAACTCGGATCAAACCACGAGCCGAGCTCGACCCACGAGTTACAAACAAGCACGAGTTCTGCTTGACCCATTGCCATCACTAGTATTTGGTGTGAATAAACTTACTAAATTCACAAGTAACCCAAACAATGACTATTAGAAGGTTTTGAATAAGGTTTTCTGGTATTTAAAACATACATTGTCATTTGTTACACTGCACAAAATATCATGCGGTATTGGAAGGATATTGTGATGCGAATTAGATATTCAACATGAAAGATTTCAAATCTACTAGTAGTTATGTATTTACCATTGGTGGGGTTGTCGTGTCATGAAAGTCTACAAATTAGATTTGTATTGCTCGATCAACAATGAAATCGGGGTTTATTGCTTTAGATAAAGTAGGTGAAGGAGCAGGATGACTTCGTAAGCTTTTAGAAGACATTTCATGTCGGCCTAAGCTAGTACTTGCAATAAGTATACATTGTGATAGTCAATCAGTTGTTGGAATGACACAAGACAACATGTATAATGGTAAGTCTAGACATATATATCGTATGAACAATACTATTAATCAATTGATCTCTAATGGTATTATCTCCATAGATTATATGAAATCTAACATATTGCTTATGAAAGACTTACTGAGAGATCAAACATATTGTTTATCAAAAGAAATGTGATTAAAGCCTACTATGTAAGAGTTTTTGTAATGGTAACCTTACCTTGTTGACTAAAGATCCCAAGATTTTGGTTCAAGGGGACAACTAAATTATAAAAATTCAATGAAGCACTTAGAAAATTATTCCTACTCAATTCTATGATATTGAAAGTGCTTTCTGCAAAATGTTAAAAGGTTAAAATACACATTTAATGATTTATATATATATTGATTAAGTCAAGTGGGGCAAAGCAGAATACTCTTAATAAGATGTCATTTATGTAAGTGTGAAGTGGGGCGGCTTGGATGAGAATTGTTTGAGACTAGAATTTTCTAAAAACTAATGTTTTAAAACACGATCTAGACATCGACTCAGAAAAGAGAAAGAGTCAAAGGTCAAAAGGTTTAACTAGAGTCAAACCGGAGATAATAAAAAAAACCACTAATTCAAAATAAATACAAATATCATAGATGTGTTTTTTAATATAAAATTTATGAGTTTTTAATTTGTTGGATAACTTAAAACTCATTTCAATTGTACTAAATAATTTGTAAAATTTGGAAAAAAAAATGTTAGCAATATATAGGAATTGAGTAATTTAATTTTTAAGTCATACACCATGTGGCCATAAATAATATTGAACAAGTATGATTTATCTAAATTTCTCAATTTTGAAAGTTTATTGAAAAAGTGTGCTTTATTGAAAATTTTCAATCCCATATTGAAAGTTTATGAATTATGGGACTTAAGAAATGAATATAAAAGAGTTCCATGGGGTGGAAAAATGGGTTGCCATCTTTTAGGTAATCTTTTTATTATATGGCAATAAAATGCCTTTTTTTTAAAAATAAATTTTGGGAATCAGTCCAATCCTTAAAATCGTGACCGGTTCCCGATTTTCAGTTTATTCGACCGGTTTTTTTTATTATAAGTTTTTTTCATTATAACCGGACCAGATTTTGGTCAAGTTCTCAATTTTCCCAATTGAACCGACCAACCCAGTTTCAAAAACATTGCAAAAAATACTTATGAAATCCAAGGATGTTTCAGGACCAAAATGAAGATAATCATGAGAACCAGAACGGTTTAGAGAAGATATTCATTTGCCTAAGTAAATCCAATTGTATATCACTAAGGAATGTTCAAGACTGGAAGCTACCTCTCATGATAAAATATTTTTTCGCTCTCTATAAGCATATGCATATTTGGAATTTCCATTCGTACGGGAGATTGCTGAATTTTGGTTTAAAAGATATTAAACTTGGTTAAGTATAAAACCCTAAAAATGTAAAAAGTGACTTTCATGTCAATTTCGATCAAATATTTGAATATGATCCGATAGTCAAATTATGAAAATAAATAGATTAACCTGTTCTACTCATCGAATAGATAATCGTTGGCATAAAAATATTGTTAGTGTAAAAAAAACAAGTGCACAATTCGTTAACTAGTAAAATAGATTTTTGAGTTCAAGTGTCGTATCCACAGAGATTCTATTAGTTCAAATTCGAATTAACTTAATTTTAACTGAAACAATTGAAATTTGTGATTTGTCCTTTAAATTAAATAACCTACTTATGAATGCAAGACCTAAATTAACTAAAATAAATGCAAGCTTATAATTAAATGTAAGTTTTATAAAATTATGATAATGAAAACCGTACTAGGATTCCGAATCCCCTGATATCAATCACATTTAATCCCGAACCTTGCAATTTGATAATGTGATTCAATTATGAAGATCAATATTTTTAATTTGTTTAAAAATTTATATCGAGTAGAATTGAACATATTCTTACATGTGATCCAACTATATTTCTATGACGGATGCGAATATATAAAAATGTATTAAAAACTTATGAATATTTAAAGATTACATAAAGGATAGCGATATATTTCTACTCACTACCGGACTCTACGACAAGAATTGAAAACGTGCTTTGAATGTCAAAACAAACAAAATCAAGCGTTAAAGCCTCATGATACATGATTCATCGTAATCCTAGCACTAAAAATATTTAGTCACTCATGACGTCAGAATTAAATAAATAAAAGTGGAATGACATCACCAATAAATTGACCGAACATATAATTTTCCTTTGGGTGGGTCGTCTTCCATTCTGCTGTCCTTCCGTCTATGTATGTGTAATCTCTTCTTTTTTGGCCTCCGACCATGTAATTCATATTTCGATTAGTCTTGGAATCCCAATTCTCTTGTGGTTAGTTTTTCCTCACATCTCTCGTGCAAAATCACTCCTTTCTTTTTCTCTCCAATCCCGAGCTATTTCTAGCACGTGGATTTCTAAGCATGATTATAATGCATTTTTCTACACAAATTGTTCAAATTTAGAAACTTGAAAATCTCTAGAGTTCAAGTCTCAAAGTCCTTATCGTGCACATCTTCCTTTTGATAATCTAAATCTCCTTTTCTTTCTTCATCTATGAATGTATATACACATTTTCTCTTCTTTCTTTATGAATGTGCATATATACACTCTCTCTCTCTCTCTCTCTCATGTACAAGACCTCTCTCCATTAAGCTTTCTAAATGATTCCTGTAGCAAGTTTTAAGTCGATAACTTTCAAATCAGATAACCATAGGGCATTAGATTTTAGATACCTTAGTAAACTTAATAAGTCGACTCATAAAGGCTACGAAAAGAAGTAAAAGATGTATGAGATTCGAATTTCAAAAATGGTTGATATTTGTTTTAGACTCCTTAACTCAAACTACTTCAACCAATGATGGGAGTCAACAACTCCAAGCCATCAAACTTCTATGAATACAAACATTAACCTTCCCACCATAAATTGTTTTCTTGCACTCTAGTTTCTATTTAAGGATTTAGGAGTTTAACTCACAACAATATCAACAATTAAATCCACATAATCAAGTCATGCCCCGATACAAATGATAAGTCAATAAAGGCTATGAGCTCAAGTAATCAAGTCTAACATGAATAAGTACTCAAGTAAAAGCATAAGTTACGATATTGTCCAATTCTAATTAAGGTTATACTCAATTCAAACAAATAAATATCATCATCGGTGGCAAGCCGTTCAACATTATACTTGACATTGTTTTTTCAATTTTTTTAAAAAATCAAATAGTTATGTAGACCCGATAAGCTGTTGAGAAGTAAGAAATAAAGATTCTAAATATCCTAATATTTATCCATCAGCCTCGAATAAAAATATTACATCATCTCAAATGTAAAAACAAAAATAATCAAAATAAAGGAGCGAAAATCAAAACTCATCGGGGTAAATGCGAATAAATAGAAGGATCGGGATATTCTGGTTGGTAGACGTCATGACAACTGCCTCTTTTCCTTGTTGCTAGGCATTAATTTTCTATTTTAAGAATTCAAAATAAATATTAGTGATAGCATATAAAGTTTAAATTTGCAATGAATTTACACCAAGGAGAATTATAATCTTGTAACTTTTAGAAAAACTATCTAACAGAGTCACGCATCTCTATAAAAATTCTATGGCTATGAAAAGATAAGTTTTTCAAATTGATTTGGAGATTAAAATTTAGGAGCAACCTCAAGAATGCATATCATATCAATTTAGGTTCAATATAATGCTTGGATGTTAACGACGAGCCTAAGTAAAAATGAACCCAATAAGTAAACATGACTAAGTTACTAAAGCAGGCCTTAAAATTGTACCTAAAATGTGTTAAAAACCATTTAAATGCATGGGTTCCTAAATTAATGCAATCCCTAAAATTACTTGTAATGCAATAGTTAATCAAAATAAGTAAAAAGTGATAGAAAGATGGGTACTTCCCATTAAGTTCTTGATTTAAGTCTCATGCTCGACTTTTGTACAAGTATTTTATGGCAATTCGAATATAGTTTTGGAGGTCCTACTTAGCTTGCTCGAGTTGACTTTATTTTATATTGTGACTTTCCTCCAAATTTTAACATTGCTCTTCTCCAAGTAGTATGACTTGCCTTCATCACTCGTTTTGAGCTCAACAATGTACACCTTAATCTCTTCATAAGGTTAAATCACAAACTCAGTTTTTGAGCAAACGATAAAATAGAGGGATTGCATGCTAATTTCCTCCTTTGAATGATACTAATTCTTTTTGGGCCCGTTATGATTAATTTGTCGATCTTTTAATGCTCATTTTCTTTAATTGAAACTTTCTAGATTTTAATGTTTGTATTCAAAACTTTTGGCAAAGAAACAATGACATGTTCATATAAAGTGTCCTCCTCTTATTGTATCTATTAGAAGCCCGATGGACATGATTCCCTTAATTGATGTTCATTAATAACCGGTGAAAGAAATAATCCCGTAAGCAAATCACGTACGTCAGCTTTTGGTGTGAGAAATAATGCAACAGGCAAGTCACTCGGGATAATTTCATCAAGTTCATATTCCGCTTTTATATCTCGTAGTCGTCGTCCTATAATGAAATCTCCCACAAGTATATCCTCTTAATCAATTTCTTAAGCTGTCAATTGTGGTTGTCTTACGACGATTTCACACACGAGCATTTTGTTGAATTCAACCACAACCATATATTATCTTGCTATTTTTTTTCCTTCTATGTTTTGAAAAAGAGGAAAAAATAAAACAAACTGAAATGAAAAAAAAAATACAAGAATACAGGTATAAATTCGAATTGGTGCTCAAATAAATTGAACCTAAACTAAAGTAACAATTCTCGACAACGACATCAAAAACTTGTCATGAAAATATTGTTCATGTAAAATACCGCAAGTGCACAATTCACTAACAAATGGTAAAATAGATTTTTGAGTCAAGTGTCGTGCCCACAGAGATTGTACTAATTGAAATTCGAATTAGCTTAACGTTAGTCGAAACAATTGAAATTTATGATTTTTCCTATAAATTAAACAATCTACTTATAAATGCAAAAAATATATACAAGATTATAATTAAACACAAGTTTTATAAAAATAAGATAATGAAAAGAGTACTAGAATTTTGAATCCCTTTATGTCAATCCACTTTTATCCCGAACCTTAAAATTTGACAATACAATTTAATTGTGAAAATCAATATTTCTAATTTGTTTAACAATCTCTCGAGTGGCTGCCCTGTGCGTGTATATATAATTTCCTCCCTGCCGCCAAATTG
>CAIGRL010235503.1:0-11498 GCA_903798325.1 Fraxinus xanthoxyloides
TTAACAGGGAATGAAGCTTCTTCCAACTGGTCGGAAGAGTTCACTGGCAATATTTATGTATTCATGCTCTGTGAGTACTGTCTCTTAGTCCATACTGCACCTTTCTTTTGAATATCGACGTCTCTCTCAATAATGATTACATTGGTTCAATTTTTTTATTCAGGTCGGCTTAGGGTTTTTCCTTCTTGACTATGTGCCCAGATTGTTGCGTTCAGTACTTGTGGAGATTGGAATCTCTGAAGACATTTACAATCCTGTATGTAAGTTTCTTGTTGATAATATTTATAGTTTCTTGCACATACTTTTTCCAGCATTGAGATAGTGAATTAATTGTTTTAAAGCCAGAGAACTTTTTGTTCCATTTTATTTGCCTCTTTATAGGACAAATTTCCACGTATGTAATGCTAAAATTACAATTGAATGTTGCCAAGTCTTTTAGTTATATATTCAAGTTTTCCCTTTGCAGACTCTAGGTAGAGTTTGCTTTCCGTGATTGACATGCTCATAGTGAAATCTAAAAATAAATTAATTTGTCGCATCAAACTTAGCCGCTGTTTGGGCTCCATTAAAATTAGTTGGGGAAAAATGTTTTTTGGAATATTGATTATTTGGAGAATGTGTGGTTAAAATAAGGAAAAATTTTGGGTTTATGTGTAATATTATTTTATTGGAGAATGTGTAATTAAAAAGGAGGAGGAGAAAAGTGCATTTTGGAATAAAATGGAGCCCAAAAACAGTGGCTTAGTTTCACATACAAAGTCTTTAAACAAAGTTCCTGTATGAAATTTAGTCGAGGGAAATATGTACATAAGCATAAATTATCATGAAATTTGACACTTCTTATGTACAGGCAAATAACAGTTTCAACAAATTAGTTATAATTCCATTTTTACACAAGGACAATTTTTTTTATTGCTTCACACGACATTTTTATTTCTTATTTTAATATATATTGAATCAAGAGGATTTGTATCAGGTGCTTCCATAACCACCTGTAGTATTGACTTCTAGGTCTATCACTAGCAGTCACTATGGGATATTAGGAACACAAAAGGAATTTATACAACTACCTCTCATTGTTTATGACTTGGCTATGCCACGAGACACTTACCATCCACCTGCTCTTATTGTTCCTTCGTGGTTTGGGTTAGGAGTTTCTTAAGTTGTATTTAATGTGGGTAAAGATATGAATAGTTATGAGGATATGTAATGCTTGTCTGTTTTACAGGGGCCAATGTATAGTTAAAGAAAAGTGAATTCAATAAGTCAAATGTATACAACATTAGAAATTCTTAATCAGTAGGAGAATAGGTGATTTACGTTAACAGTTATCCTATAATAATCATTTCTGCATAAAATAGTTTTTGTATTTCATATATAACACTGGTTTCATCTTTGGAATAAGTGATATTTTTCTGCACGTGATAATTTCTTCTATGTTTTGCTAACTTCCAGTGCTTACGTGGTGCAGCTGGCAATATTTCTGCTTGTGTTTCTTGTAATTGCTGGAGCTTGGCTGGGTTATTGGTTTGTTCGCAAACTTGTAATTACAGAGGATGGATCTATTGATATTGGTGTATCTCATTTTGTTGCTTGGTCAATTCAGATTGTTGCTTCAGTGATGATCCTTCTGGTTTTGCTTTATATCATTGATTTCCATTTGATGGAGTTTGATTGAATCTAGTTATGGTGGGAAGTAATGAAATGATTTGTTTGTGCTTCAGAGTTCCGAGGATCATTTATTTGCTGCTGAGGCTTTGGTAGGTGGAATTTTTGTTTCTTCAGCGTTGAAGAAATTGAGCAATCCAAAGGTCATTCGTCGGGTTTACAAGTGAGTCCAAGTTATAATTCTTGTGCAAAGTAATCCCCTTTGTGGATTAAATTTGGTTATAACCTAGTGGCATGATATTATGCCCTCGAAGAAGTGTCTTCGTAATTCACTCTTGCTACCTCTGTCATAGTAGCATATGAATACTCTGGCATCTGTTGTGCATTTATTTTTATTTTTCTATGTTCCAATGCTATTATTAGATTTATCCTTTTTCTTTGACATGCAAATAATTTGAGGGACTCTTGCAGAAGATTGTGTAGATTAGAGATAAATCTTGGAAAGTCTCTGGATCCCTGTGCATCAAATATTGATGATTCCTATGTCAACAGACCTTTCACCAAATCTCCACATACTCCTCTTCAAGGTTAGCTTCACTTTCAACATGAAACATCTACACTGAATCACTGATGAATCTCTGGACTAACTTCTTTTTCATCTTCCTCTTTTAGCCCATGTTTCATCACTCCCAGGTTCAATCGGCAAATCATCTGGTAGGTTGTCAGATTCAGGGTCTTTCTTTTCTAGCTTCCACAACACTCCTGACAGGAGAAAATTTTCAAAGGATGAATGGAATAAATTCACTAAGGATACCACACGGAAGGCACTGGAAGGTCTGGTTTCTTCGCCGGATTTTAACAAATGGGCTGTTGCTAATGCCGATAGAATAACCCTAGCTCCCAAGAAAGAAGCTAGGGATCAGCAAAGGAGATGGTTCCATTGGTTTTGAAGATTCATCTGATTCAAGCGTGTGAACACACTCCACATGACCACACTTTTCACCAGCCGGATTGTTGTATGACTATGCAAGTATATGTCATTGTTCTGTACATATTTTCCCGGTTAACCCGTACATTTTTATGTGTTGACCCCTATGCAGCCTGACCAACATTTGACCAAGCTAAGTTATTGACTTGCAGGAAGAACATGGTTCACTGAGAAGTTGTATCTTTCATCTATATAATTCAATTGAAATCTACCTTTCTGTAATCTACTGTAGGAGTAGGGATCTATGAATTTTTGGTTTTCTTTTTTACTTCTTCTATGTTCTAAGGACTTGTATTTGTCCAGGGATCTGGCTTTTAGTGTCTTGAATTTATTCTGTTCACGATTCAATATGGTGCGGTTGTCACCTCTTTCGTACTTGCTTATCTTTAGTTGCTTGTAAAAATGGGCTCTTCTTTCGTGCTTGCTTATCTTAGTTGCTTGTGAAAATGGGCTCTTCTTGGTTACATGTAAATATGTCGAGGAATAATGTACTTGCATTGAAAAGATAGCACTACATTAGCATCAATGGTCTCTTTCTGATGGTCACCACTCTGTACTTTTTCAAAATGGACAATTAGTCATATTTAGCAAGGCCAAAATAACCAAAAGCAAATGGTTCACTAGACTAAAAGCGAAACATTTGAATAGTCAAAAGATGTTTTTGAGATTAAGAAATTGTTCTTGAATATGTTTGAATGGTTTATAAATGTGTTTGTTTGGCCTGAAATAACTCATGAAATTCTAGCGAAAGAACGTGTCCTAAGAATAAATGAAATATAGCATTACTGTTTTTACCTTACAAGCAACAACTGAAAGGACTAAACAGAAAAAATGGCATCTACCAGCATATGCCATTGTGCCGTGGAATCTTAGGCCATAATTGAGAATATCTCTATCGTAGGACGGATGATAAGAGTTGTTTAAACAAAATATTGCTAAAGTCTAACGAGAAAAATGTGGTGGTCCATGATGATCGTCAATTGCAAATTTTCAGTCAAGCACAAAGTGAACACCATTACTATCATATTTCCATAAAGTTTGTCTTTTTTAAGAATTATTTGAATGTTGTCCTAGTCATTGCTCTTTGCAATATCGAGGAACAACTTATAATTTTTATAAGAATCACACGAAAAGATTAAAAAAAAAAAAAAGTTAAAATAAAGGGACAATTAATTTACTGTGCATCGCTACTCACCAATAATTGAATATAAAAATTGACAAATTTTCTTGAGTGCGTCTAGTTAATCGTGCATAGCCGAAGTGAATCAGTATAATTACTTGATCAACCTTACAGATTTGCATGGTTTCATAGAATCATGGCTCTTGAAAGTAAAGCTATGAGCTGACCCACAAATATGTAACACTGTGGGGCCCCTGAAAATTTTAATCCTCTCTTGCATGTACTCTATATTTCCCTTCATAAACTGAACTTCACCAGAAATCAGGTTCTATTCAATTTAGGTACGGACAGTTCCATCTCTGTCCTACATCACATGCATTAACATTTACCAAGTTTCTTGTCCAAAAATCATTGGTCTCTTTACCTTATAAACTGACGGCCAATTTCGTTGCAGAATCATGGGCTTGGTAAAATTAAGAACTCAATTTTATCTGCAAGAAAATGAAGGAACTTGGTCGATTTCGCGGTGTTGCAACATGCTGAATCAAGTAAAACTGCAAATCAGACTGCCTGATTTGATGGTAAAAGGCAACAGGACAAAACTTCCATTGAGGTGTTGCAGAAGTGGTGCAAGTGCAGAGGGTGATAGGTTTGAGGAGGAGGAGAGGCTGGTGAAGAAGATGAGGGAGGCTCAGCCGTTCTTTATCGCTCATAGGGGTTGTACCTTTGTGGTGATATAGTACCTGCTTTTCTTCAATTCTTGACGTACGTCTTTAGCTCGTACTACTTTACAATTAAATTATTAATTCCTATGTTAATGATGTTCCATTTTTTCCTCTTATTACCTGTACGTTCGAAAATAATAAATTATGAAATAAAAATGTGAAATAGCGAAATGCTATTGAATATTCGTAATCTTCTGTTTATAGAAAATGTTGATCGCTTTTAAATTAATAAAATATTTATTACCAAAAAATAATCGATAAATAAAAAATTGGGGAAAAAAATGGAGGCCCACGTGAATCACATGCAATAAGCCCTTTCAGACAACTCAAGAGCCTGACTCTCTCTCTCTCTCTCTCTCTCTCTCTCTCTCTTATCTGAAAAGGAAAAAATTACAGAGAAAGTAAAAGAAAAAAAGATCCGCCTCTCAGCAACCCCGTCCTCCGCGGCCATAGCCGACGGGCCCTTTACGATTATCAAGGTTTTTGTTGTTTTAATCCCATTCAAAACCCTAATTTAATGGCAGTTTCATCATCGAGCTTATTCATTCGGTTTCAAAATTACCAAACAAAATCAATTTTCTCCCACAATGCTATTTGGAGGTCTAAAACTAACGATGAACATCAATTCGTCAAAAGATTCGGCGGAATCGAATTTAGTAACGGCACTTTGGGGAATAGAATCAATGTTTTTAGGAAAACAGAAAGTGCGGGAATGGAGGCTAGTAGTGCTGTTAAAGACGAGATGTTCGTGGGATTCTTTCGTGAAGCGTGGCCATATTTTCTTGCTCACAGAGGCAGCGTTTTTGTTATCGTGATCTCTTCTGAAATTGTCGATAGCTCCAACTTAGATCCCATTCTCATGGCACGTCTTTTCTTGAAATTATTTCGTTTGAAGTTTTTATTGATCTTGTATTTATGTTCATTAGCTGCAAGAATTGGAAAAGAAAAAAAGATTAATTTTTTGCGGCATTTGCAAAATATAATTTGCGAATTAACTTGTAGGATATATCTCTACTACATGGGCTGGGAATCAAATTTGTTATTGTACCCGGGACACATGTCCAAATAGACAGGCTTCTGGCTGAAAGAGGTAATCAAAATTTATTGCTCTATCATCCTCTTTGTTGGTTTAACTTCGAATTTGATGTACTTGTATGTAACTAAGAATCTTTTAACACTTCAGTTAATTTACTTTTTATCCCGCAACATTGTTTTATTCGGTAATTTATCATCGTTGCTAAATGTTCTTTCTGGTTTATTCTTATACATGGACCCTTCCCTTCCCTTGTTAGTTTTTTATAGTTAGTCAATACTTATGTGTCATGTTCCAGGATGTCAACCCAAGTATGTGGGTCGCTACAGAATCACGGACTCTGATGCTCTTAGCGCTGCAATGGATGCAGCAGGGAGAATCCGAATCATGATTGAGGCCAAGTTATCCCCAGGGCCTTCCTTGAGTGGTATCCGCCGCCATGGAGACAAAAGCCAGTTGTATGATGGTGTCGGTGTTGCTAGTGGTAATTTTCTAGCAGCTAAGGTAAGAATGCTGATATTAACACTCGAGGGTTGTGCGGATTTTTAAGTTATTTGATATGTTATTTTGCGTGGTTTTTCTCAGAGAAGAGGAATAGTTGAAGGAATTGATTATGCATCAACTGGTGAAGTTAAGAAAATAGATGTTTCTCGCATTCGTGAAAGGCTTGATCAAGATTGTATTGTGCTTCTGAACAATCTTGGTTATTCAAGCTCTGGAGAAGTATTAAATTGCAAGTATGCTACATGGCTTTTGATAGGTAGTTTTGTTGCCAATTTGGGGATATGCACGAGGGTTATGTTACTTTGTGAGGCTTGTGCATTCTGTAATTATTCCGTGGCAAAAATGGATGAAGATAGATTTTTTAGCTCCCATCTTGCATTATTTTCAGAACTTTTGCTTCTTTTTTTTATTGGTCTTTTAATTCAACAACAGTCTGTTATTTCCTTTCACTGAGTTTTGTTAAACCAAAGGGCACGAGTTAATGTATATTCTTGTGCAACTCTTTTACAAGGTTTTGTTTCTGTAATTCTTTTTAATTTTTACATGAATTAACTGTTGTAAAAGTAAAAAGCTCTGCTTTGTAATTTATGTTCATTGTACTAAGTAATTAAGTCTTGGGAACCAATGTTTTCTGCTTCTCTACTTTGCAGCTCGTATGAAGTTGCCACAGCTTGTGCCATGTCTCTTGGAGCAGAGAAACTCATTTGCATAATAGATGGACCAATTCTAGATGATTGTGGACGACTTATTAGTTTCTTAACTCTTCAAGATGCAGACATGTTAATTCGCAAACGAGCTAAGCAAAGCGAGACAGCTGCTAATTATGTAAAAGCTGTTGGTCATTACGATTTTGCTCATGTACCATATTATGATTCAAATGGAACGGCCCTTTCTCAAAATGGGAAGGCTTTTAGTGAGAGGTATATTCCAAAATTTCAGAATGGTGTTGGTTTTGACAGTGGAAATGGACTTTGGTCCAGTGAACAAGGTTTCGCTGTAGGAGGTCAAGAAAAACTTAGTGGATTAAATGGTTACCTATCAGAATTAGCTGCTGCAACCTTTGTTTGCAGAGTAAGTCCCCGCTATTTAATAACGTGATGGTCTTATTAAGTAACCAATTATTTGATCTGCTAAATGAAACATGTCGCCCTGTGTCTGCAAAGCAATTACTTTGTTTTCTATTGTTGTTGGCAGTAGCTAGATTTTTATTCTCTGGTTATATCTTATTTTATGAAACTCCACTGGCAAACGAAACTTGAGGAAACATGGAAATTTTTCTAATGATACCATTCCATGATTGCAACTTTTTTTATCAATATGTGGCTAATTTATGACATAGCATAATAATTTTTTTCTGTCATTCAAGGCAGATATCTTGAAATCAATGTTATTTGGCCATGGATGTCCATATATTTTAAGGCTCCCATTTCTTTCTCAAGAAAGGGCTGAGGGTTGCCACGTTTCATTAATTCCATAATGCCTCTCACAGTAGGTTTCGGGAATATTCCTAATAATGTTATTCTATTTATTATCAGGGAGGTGTGCAAAGAGTTCATCTTATAGATGGGACTAATGCTGGAGTTTTATTGAAGGAATTGTTTCAAAGAGATGGAGCTGGTACGATGGTGGCTAGGTATGCATACTTCTTTGGCAGATAACTTCATAAATTTTCTTTCGAACCAAATTTTCTTTAAGCTGAATGGACGGCCATTTCCATGAGCTAAATCTGATCGGCAGGCATTCAGTCTACTGTTTTCTATATTGTTTAATATGTGACAATGGGGCTTCAAGGCATTTAGAGAGTTTTAGTGGATTCCATTCCACCAAAAACCTTTAGATCCTGTTATTGACGAAGTCATTCTGCACAAGATAGTTCACACCCCACCCATTCTAGAACTGATTTGATCTTTACAAGCTAAACATGCATTATTCTTGTTTCCAAATTCAGTTGCAAATTTTAAACTCCTCTTCTTTCGATCTATTATGTGACTTATTGGGACAGCATCATGCATCATCATTGCATCTCTGATTTTACTTGTATCACTGTAACAAAGAAATATGCTGTGTAGAAGCCATGTGTTTCTCTCTCCCTCCCACGCTTCAACAATAAAAGGAAGAGATATAAAGGATTAAGGAAAGCTGTTTGGCTATTTATAATTAGCTATTTTGAACTGACATGTGGATTGACTCCATTATGCAGCGATCTTTATGAAGGAACGCGGATGGCTAGAGTTGCAGATCTCCCCGGAATCAAACAACTTTTGCAACCTTTAGAAGAGTCTGGCACATTGATAAGGAGGACCGAGGAAGAGGTTTGCTCCTGTAATCATAATTTAATTTTTATACTCATTACACCATTTGTTCAATTGCTCATTATTGTACATGTATTTTAGCTCCTTAAAGCACTGAATTCATTCGTAGTCGTTGAAAGAGAAGGTCAAATTATAGCCTGCGCCGCTCTTTTTCCTTTCTTTGAAGATAAGTGCGGCGAGGTTGCTGCTATTGCTGTTTCTCCTGAATGTCGAGGGCAAGGACAAGGAGACAAATTACTTGGTATGATGTATATAGCTTTCACTTTGATCTTTCAGTCTTCCAGTAAATGTGGGGCAAAGTTCATTTATTTTTAACACCGATTTAACTACAATTAAAAAAGCAAATACAATATGAACTTTCTAAATTAATACCCCCAATAACTAATAACCTCTGACATTTAATAAAATTTCATGAAACTGACCGTGTTGTATAAGCATAATTTAATGTTTCTTCCATCTAATAATTAATACAAAATATCAAAACAAACTAAAATTAATTAGTAGAATCGTGTTCCTTGGAGAACTATCCTTAAATTTTTTATTGTAGATGTATACCAAGCTTGTTGGTAACTTACAAACAATAAATATATAAGACTAATTTAGCATGATGAACACTTTCTAATTACCTAGAAGTATGTATTGGTCTTAGCAAATATACATGAAATAATTGTTTTAAGTAGATGTTCTACAAATTAATAACCTTTGTTAATTAATAAATTGCTGTGCAGCGGATCGTATTAAGTTGGAGAGGTAGAAACAAGCATCTATCTAACATATGAAGCTCTAGGAGTTTTTAGTGGACACAAAATGTTTGGTATAGTAGAAATTTAGGTACCTCCTTTTTTTTTTTCATAAAAGGGCTAGCAACTAGAAAACATTCTACTCTGATCCTTTGGGAGTTCTGAAGCACCAAAATGGTACCAGAAATTATTACTTTTTACTGTGGCATTTGTGTAACGTAGTCATCGCCGTCTCCCCACCCCCCAATCCATAGTAAGAAACACTGACATCCACCTTGGTTTGAGTTACCCTTCCCTTTTGGTCTCATCCAAAATGTTTGTGGAACAGCGAATAATATTTTTCTTTTTGACACATATATCTGCGTATGAGTGGAATAGAGTAGGTGAAATTTCAGAATGTGAGGTGTATTTGAACCTAGTTATCTAGATATAGTTCTATGAAGCTCTTTGGATGCACAGATAACAACACCATTGTCAATTATATGCAGATTACATTGAGAAGAAGGCATCTTCCCTTGGACTGCGTATGCTTTTCCTGCTGACAACACGAACAGCAGATTGGTACGTGTTTCAGATTCCAATGCTGTGACAAAATGTGCTTTGACTGTACAAAATTGGAACATTTAGTTTCCACTCTTGGATTCCAGTTAGCTTCAAAGCAATTCTTACTTCGGTAACAAATTGGCTTTATCTAGAAATTCCAACCTTACATAAGTTACTGACAGTAGAGAAAGGTAGAAATATCACTGTTTTCTGCATCTCTACCTTGTAACAAAATGTACATGGTGATAGGTCTTTCTCAACCGTTTAGTGGTAAACCTCCCCAAGCCACCACCTGGCCATTGCCACCGAAAACATCGAATAAATTCTCCACTTTATTTCAATATTCACTACCATTCGTGGGCGTTATCGTCTGGTAGGGATGGTGGGTTAGGAAATGACTCGACAAACCTGGAACCTATATAGTGATATTTGAACTTTCCTACTCTTATGCCAAGCTCATGTTTTGTTGTATTAAGTTGTCAAATTACGATACCAAAAAAAAAAAAAAGGAGTTTGAATTTATGATGCTCGGCTCTGCCAAATGTGCCCATAGAGATACTGTTCCTTGTCCACTGGTTTGAAACATTAGTTACATTCTGAATCCCAAACCTTACTCGGCCACGAGTCTGGTAGTGTGGCTGTTTTATCTCTCTTCTAATGAAAAATAGTTCCTCATTCAAACAGGTTTGTAAGGCGCGGCTTCTGTGAGAGTTCAATCGATTGTATACCCGAGAGGAGGAGGGAAAAGATAAATCTATCTCGAAGATCAAAGTATTATATGAAGAATCTTCTACCTGACCGGAGTGGTATCCATCTGGACACAGCTTTTTCATGACACGACAGCACGACAGCATTAGTAGCACTTGCTAGTTGTCATTGGGAAAATATTTGTTAAGAAAAAGTTGAAAGATGGCAGCCTATATATTTTATGGGATCCCGTCCTATTACATGAGGAAGTATTGGATTTGGCCCTGGCTACATAATTCATGATTCCCTGTGATAAAGACTTTCCAAATCCATGGAAGTGGTGATACAACATCAAAGCAGTGCAGGCTCATAACATCATTTAGGAGATAAGTCAACAATCATTTTCCACAAGCTGGGAATAGATATTAAACCCTGAATATGTTAGAATTTGGTACAAGTGAAATGCAACATTCAGGAATGAAATAAATTTAGAAATTGGTCAAGTTTCACTTTATTGTTAAAATGCAAGCAGGCATGAATAGAAAAGCATTGTCTTGTAGACGGAACTCCACTAAAGCTTGATAAAGAATGTCACAGGCTTCTTTTGGTCCTCTCATCTGCCTTGACAAACCCAATACGAAAAAACAGGGAATTAAATCAGTTCTCCTTGGGTGGGCCCTTCCATTTGAAGTTGTCTGCATATGATTTGACCTGACACAACAATTCAAAGGGATAAATAAATAGTTCGTTTCTCTTCCATTCAAGAGGAAAAAGTATCATCTATCTTTGATTTGGTATGCAACGAGTGCGGATCCAACGAGAGTGGATTTTCTTCAATTTTATGAGTGCAAGATGACCAACTTCTCTTTCTAACTCAACTTTTGGACTATTCATGATTGTGCTCTAGATTTAATTAGTGTTAAAGCAACATGAGACTCTCCATTTAACATAAGGAAATTAACAGTGTACTACAGTACGACTTGATTGATTTTTGGCTAGCAGTGAGTGAGTGCATCCATGCCTGCAGTGTGCATGTTAGGGTACGATGCGGGGAATAAATACTATGTGCTTTTAACGAACGGGGACATGATTGGTTTACAGGTAGCACATACTGGAGCAATCACTCCCAGATATCCACGCCAATAGCTATAATTGTCACTCAAGTCGATTGAAGAAGTCTCATACCTTCAATAGTGGTGTTTGGCTCTTCTTAACCTGCAAGATAGAAGTGATATAAT
>CAIGRL010235508.1:0-16443 GCA_903798325.1 Fraxinus xanthoxyloides
TTATCGTTTCATTGATTATTCTAATAACATTTAAATGAGTTTTATTACCGATGATTTTCATGACAATCAATGTGTGATTTTTAAATTCAGTTAATTCCGCAAATCTTTTAAGAAATTCGTGAAATATGAGAATGACGCAGCACTTCGGGTTTACGGAACTCGGGGCGTTACACCTTGTAGCCTGTTGTAGAAGGGTTGGGGTATCTTTCTAGAATTCCAATATGTTTAAGAGTTTTGGAATACAAAACGTTAAACGAGCTTCCATTATCCACCAAAGTTCGACATATTCGAACTCTACCCACATGCATAGTGATTACCAGAGCATCACTTTAATCTTGCAATATTCCCCGCGAGTCTTCTTTTGAGAATCCGAACCATTTAGTATTTGCTGTTGCGAGAGGTTTTGTATTAGGTCGTCATACTTCATAAGTTTGCCAAAACCGTGCATACCTAGCTTGTGTGGCGTTCCCTTCTGGAACTTTCCATGCATTGATTCCCACCATTAGCATTCTGATCTCTGTCCTCATTAGGGATTCTTAGCAGGGAGAGCTACTTGGGATGGTCCTTGCTAATAGGGAATAGGTGATTGCATTGAAGGATTTTGTATTGCCTCCCTTAGTTTGGTTACAAATTCTTGCAGTTGACCTCATTAGATTAAGAACTCTACTTCTTCCTTCAAATCCCTACATTCGTACATATTGTGTCTAGCCGACCTGTGATATCTATAGTATTTGCTCTGGTTGGTTTCCATCAAGTTCGTTTTCTTCTGAGGAGATCTGCAGAAGATTTCTTTATCTTTTACTTGTGTAAACACTCCTTCTAACGTGGTGTTCAAGGGGTGATATTCCTGGAACCTCTTCGTATAGGGGCAAGATCGTTCTTTCTCCCTCCGATCTTTCATTCTTTTAGGCACAAGACCTTTGTCCCATTTTTTATTCTTTAACTGAGTTGGGTGTGGCTGTTTACATTTCTATCTTCGTGATTTGAGGTTGTTTCCTCAGCACTTATATATTTCTCAGCTCGGTTCAAGAATTCACGATAAGTGCTTATTCTATCTTCGTGCACAAACCACCAGATTCTCATTCTAGGCCTCAGTCCGAACAAGATTGACATGAGGACAGCATCATCAGAGATCTTTTCCACCTCCATAGACTGTCTGTTAAACCTATTGAAGTGTCTCTTAAGTGATTCACTTTGTCCTTGCTTAATGCTTACTAAACGTTCTTTTGGCATAGTTCTAGTTTTAGAAGCCATGCCATGAACTAAGCTACCAATGCATGGCTAAGTCGGTCCAACTTCTAATAGACCTTTGATGCAGTCTTTTGAACCATCTTTGGGCCTTATCTCCTAACATTAAGGGAAAAGTCCTACACATGATGACATCACGACTCTTTGTAGCTCCATCCATGAGGTATATTTATCCAAATGGCCGGCGAGATCTCCTTCTCCATCATACCCTGTGAGTTGTGGGATTTTTAGCTTCTCAGGTAGTGGTTTGGCTAGTATGTCTTCTATGAAGGGAGAACTGTGATTAGTGAGTTATTCTTCAACGGACCTTTATGCTTTGCTTCTAGATCTCCTTCCTCATCATACCCTGTGAGTTGTAGGATTTTTAGCTTCTCAGGTAATGGTTCGCCCAGTATGTCTTCTATGAAGGGAGAACTGTGATTAGTTAGTTATTCTTCAACGGACATTTATGATTTGCTTCCAGATCAATAATACACTTTCACAAGTTACTGATTACAAGTTCATCTTTTTTGGTTAGGTTCTTTTGATTAGGCTGAGTTCGCTCACCTTAGGTGTTAGTGAATGTTGAGTACCCAAACTATCAAGCACACTCCCAGCTCTCTCCATAGTTCGCTCCGTAGTTAGGAGAAAGCTCCTTACTTCATCAGTCTTACTTTTGGATGACTCTTCTCACGAAAAGTGCAAACTTCTTATGGTGGGAGGTCGTCCAGTTCTTTCTCTCGCAAATGATTTCTCTTAGGTGATTCTACCTCCTTGTCTACCAAGGGAGATATGGTAGCTTGATTTCGTCGCAACCGATTGACAACATTAGTCAAATGTTCTGTGACTTCCTTCATTGTGGCGAGCTAAGGGTTGCCGTCCGTGACTAATTTGTTCCTCCTTTGAAGAGTATATGGAACATTGGTACGAGACTGATTCTTGGAGGCCAAGTAATGGTCATTATGTTTTTATGGACATTTCTTTTTAGAATTGAATGTGAATAGTATGGGATACTTATACAAATTGTCCCTTCTTCTAGCGTCAAACTATTGAAGTCAAAAAAATGTAATATGATTTTTTAGTCAATTTAAGAACAAACAAAAAGATCTTATAGTTGAAAATCTCAAAGGAAAATACATGATTAAGGTGTTTACTTAATGTAATAAGATGGGTACTCTTCTTGTGGTTTTTCTCAAAATCGAGCTATGTTCGGTGGGGACCATTTCATGCCTATTTATAGAATGGGAGATCAAACCATTGGTTGACTTCGGTCTTGTCACCTACAATAACATCCTAGAGATGCGTGCCATTTATCCAAGTTTTGGATGAGTTGATTGGTTGTTAAGGTCGGCACGCATGTTTATTATCATGTCGAATTTTGCTAAACCGTCTGGTAATGATGAGCTAAGATCGTATAATTGTTGTTCATCTCTGATTAGTTATAATAAGAGGTGCTGATGTATAGAGCAACCAAGTGTCATTGTTGGATTGGTAAGTTGAGAGCCATGTCAATATAACAGAGATTTAGTCATAATTATGTCTCCATTAGTTACGGCTTGAGTTCGAGCTGATCTCGTAGGTCTCCTGTATTCGACCTTCACATTTATAGAGCAAGAGGTGAAAATGACTATTTAGACGATGTCGTAGTTCGAATGTCAACATGTATCATCAACAGTAATATCTATAACACTATCAACATCATCATTGAATAATACCGCTTCCATCTCTGGTTCATCTAAAGAAAGATTTTTAATATCAAATCTTCCAACATCTTCAAAAGAGTCAAATTAATCCCTAGCTATATCCCACATTTTAGTTTCTCGACATAGTATTGTGAGTTTTTTTCTTGATAATTGATGCAGATTGCTGTGGACAAAAAACAAATCTTCGGCACGTTTTGGAGTGAATCTAGCTCTGTCCATTGAATGAACAAAAGAATATGTACTCTAATTCCGTTCACTACATGATAAAGAACTAGGTTTTTCAAGTAACTTAAAAGCTACAATTTGAAGTAAAGGTGAATTTGAACATTGAGTAGCCCACCAACTTTTTGCATTCATAATGTCCCTATCCAATCAAAATCACATAAAACTAAAGTGAAGCATTTTTTATCACAATAATATGCCCATGCTCTAACCCTAGTATGTGTTCCTTGCATCGTTTTATAACAAAAATTACACTTTCACTTAATATTACCCCATCCTTCTCCTGTTTTATGACCCTTTTTTTTTTTTAACATATTTCACAATGGATTCTTCAAATCTTCTTCAAAAGGGGAACAAATATTTTGTCCGCTATCAATTCTAATAGAATTTGAACCCTCCATGATCCAATCTACAAATAAAATTTATAATAATTAACTAAAAAGGTAATTATTGATGTGCTATCATCTATTAAATAGTTGAAATAAAAAATCAAGAACCCAAAAGTATATACAATAAAATATTAAAAGTTGAATACTACTCAATAATAATGGATTAATATAAAAGCTGAATCAACTAATCAATGTCGATGTACAAACGGCAAACTTAAAAGCAGTTTTCAAACAACTTATGTAATTTAACGATTTAAAAAATACTCAAAATATAGTGAATTATTTGTTATATTCAAAGTGCGAATGATTGCACGTCTACTATCTTCCTATTTGTCTCAAGACTCTTGACAAACAATCAGCATTTGATAAAGGATCCGATTCGAGTGATCAATAAGTAAGTGTATAAGACATTTATTGTGACCAATTTGCTTATATTTGTTGCGGGCTACAAATACCTCAATTAGGGTTGGACATGATTCGGTCCGATTCGGTTTTGAAGAGAATCAGACCGATCAAACTTTTTGGGTATTTAATAAATGGAACCATCGGGTCCAAATATACTTATGGAACCGTTCGGGTTCGGTTTCTTTCGGTTCGATTTGGTTCGTTTAGTACATTTTTTTAATATTTACAATAACACTACTAAATACAACTAATTACACGTTCATTCGTAGCTTCGATGGGCAGTTGTAGAGGGGAAGTCGGACTGGCAGTCGGCAGCTTCAATTTGGGCATGTAAATGTAGGTTTTCAATTTATCAAACGATTTGTGATTAGTGGATCTGTGCTTACCGAATGAAAGTATGAAATTAAAAAGGAAGGATAAATTTTTTAAAAAAGACCTATATCTTAAGCTAACAATAAAATTAATAATTGAGCCAAAAAATTAAAACAAAAAATTGAATTTAGAAATTGGATTGAGTTGAGTTGGGTTAGTTAGACATGGACTTGGCTTGAGAGTTGGAATATTAATCACTAAATTAATTAATATGCTAAATTTGTTGAGAAAAAATTAAAATTTATTAATTAATTCAATATAAAAAATTTAAAATTTATTTAGATTCGATTTTTCGATTCTTGGTTGAAAATCGAACAAAATTCATCGGTTCTCGATTCAAAAGTCTGTTCGGGTATTTAACTTATGAAAAACTGCTCGATTCCGTTCGGTTAGACTCGGGTATGGTTCGAGAGTTTTGTCCAACCCTAACCTCAATTATGGTTATAGCCCTTTAGTCAATGAAATTCACCGTGACTTGAGCGTTGTGCAAAGCTGTTACGTAACGTTATTCTCTTAACGCAAGTGATTCAGATGTCTTTAGTCTCAATCAACAAGTGAATTGAGTCTGTTTGATTTAGATTTTATGAAAAGTGATTTTTTCAATAATGTAATGAATCTACGTACAAAATTGAAAAAAATGAATGATTTAAAATGAGTTTGAAAAAAATAATTTTTAAATATTTATTAATTTAGCGTGAGACTTTTTATTTTATTTTATTTTATTTTAGAGAGAATTTCAGCAGAATTTGGAAGCATTAATCGCATCAGCATCTGAGCTATTCCACAAGGAGAAAAAATCCTCTTTGAGAAAGTGACACAGTTGTCAACCTCATTTTACTGCGGCGGGCGAGATGTCTAAGCATCAGACGTTACATGGCGGCGAAGACACCGAAAATATTCGTATCAACAACTGGATATTCCCGTTTCCAACACCTTCATTTGATATGCCCACAGTATTCGTATCAACAATGAATATTCCCATTTCCAAACATCTTCATCTAATATTTAGCACATAAAAAGTTAAAACGGGTGCACATACACACTTCAGGAACCATGTTTTGAAATTCTTTTTGTTTCTTGAAAAAGAGGGCTTCTTTAAAGCTCCGATATAACGTTTGATTCAATCAAAGATGGGTTTCAATAATTTTTGCACTGGGTTGGCATATTTTCTGGTGGGCTTAATCTTGATTGCTTTTGGGTTGTGTGAAGGTGGATTGACCAGTGGTTATGTGAGAAGGAATGACTTGAGTCTTGATATGCCTTTAGATAGCGATGTTTTTAGAGTTCCTCCTGGTTATAATGCTCCCCAGCAGGTTAGTTAGTATGGTCGTTTTTCATTCTTGCTCTTCAATCAAGATTGCTCTGTTTTCTTTGAATGTTATTTGTTCATGTTTGATCGGGATGATCAGGGAGCGGGATACTATAAAGAAGAAAATGAACTTATTGTCGGACATCGTCTTGGTAGTGTTACTTTAGATAAACCCTGCGATCTTCTGTTTTGGGGTTGCCAAAACAGTGGGCTGTTTTCTCTTTAACTGCGAAAATAAAGAAAGCTAATAGAAGAGGTTGATGTTTTTAACTTTTCCTTTTTTGTTGGTTGAATTCCAAGAAGAGAAGGGATCATTTTCTTTGTTCAATGAGTTTTTCCAGAAAACAAAGGAAGTCCCAAATTGGATACATCTATTAGGGATTAGTCTTACCCCGGAAGGTAGGGTGTCTGTTTCCCTGGTCACATTTAGTTGATTACTTGAGAGTAAACAGGTTTAGTTGAGTGTATTGCAGTAGTATTAATATTTGATTCTTGATGTAATTTCAGTTTCGAATTTAAGAATAAACAGGAATAAAAGAAGCTATATTTTAACGAAACCGGCTTTGTAATATTTAGAAATTTCTGATGCTTATCCATTACCAAGGGCCGTATGGCCTATGCTATGACCCTATTGCTAACTTGTGAAGCATGCCCCTGGCGTGCTCATTTTGACTGAATAAGGAGATTTGCTTGTTAGAGGGAGGGTATTACTTCTATTCTGGGTATGGGTCTGTTACAAGTCATTGGGTAGAACTTGCGGTAGCCTCATTGGGTAGAACTCGCAGTAGCCATTTCCCAGTTGACCGAGTCCACAGAACCAGCCTTACCCTCCCTGGACCGGAAATTTCTCATTATATTTGAAATTTATTCCTTACAGGGACTAAACTTTAGGCCTTTTACGTATGTCCTAGTTCTTTTGTATTTCTCACTTAACCTCGCAACATGTAAGTTGTGCAAAACGGACTTATTTAGGACATTGTATGAAGAATTATAATCAGTTCATTTTAGAATGCTTCCACCAACATGAAAGACAACAATTCAATTGAATAACAATATTCCACTAGCTGGTGCACTTCCTGATTTTCAGGAATGGAATGCAAAATCAGTTAGCCACCTAGAAATTCATTTTTAGTATGTTCATTGTATGTATAGCTTAATTGTATATATAAACCGGGTGGATGAATGAGAAAAGCAAGGAAAAAGATTATTCAATCTCTTCTTCAGTTTTTAACTTGGTATCAGAGGCAATATGGCTAACATAGTATCCAGCAATCGCACAAATCCAACCGAGTTCAACGCAGCACCATTCACCTAGGTTGCTGCTAATCAAAGCTCACCAAATGAATCTCACCCAAATACCATCGGTAAAACTCGACAGGAACAAGTTCCTGCTATGGAAAAATATGATCATGCCCATAATCAAAGGGCATAACTTAGAAAGGGTACTTGCTGGGGACAAAGGAGTGTCCACCGGAGTTTCTAGCTACGCAAACTACTGTTAGTCAGGGAGAAGCAGTTAAGATGACTCAAAACCTTGAGTATAATGAGTGGACTTCAACTGATCAACTTCTAATGGGATGGTTATACTTGTCTATGATTCCAGAAATAGTAATGACAGTTGTGGGTTGCACCAATTTGAGCAAGCTGTGGACTACAGTGGAAGAAAGTTTTGGAATACTGAACAAGTTAAGAGTTATGTTCCTCACTAGAGAACTGCAAAGGACCAGGAAAGGGTCTACGTCTATGGATCAGTACCTCGCTACCATCAAACAATTAGTTGACAATTTAGAAATAACTGGAAAAATTATTGATCACAGTGATCTCATAACACGAGTTCTATCATGTTTGGATGAAGAATACACACCCATAGTCGTACAAATCAATAGTAGGGGTAATATATCCTGGTATGAGTTATCATTTGTGCTCATGACATTTGAGGGTCGACGTGAACATCTGAATCAAGTCAAGAACAACTTTACATCAATGAGTGTTAGTCAAGTGTTCAATTGGCACATAGAACTAGTTCAATTGCTGATAGAGGTTTTATAGAAGTTAATAGTGGTAGATCATTGAACTTCAAATGTAGAGCAAGGGGTAGAATCAGAGTTGCAGCTAGCAGGCAAAACGAAAACAGAGGACCATGTCAAATCTATAGACTTAATAACCATTCTGCAAGCTGGTGTTTCAATAGATATGATGAAAGATACATGGGGAGCTGACCAAGCAATCCAGGGCAACAAAATGTTAGCTCAGCACCTTCAGCGTATGTAGCTTCACCTAGGACTCTTGAAGACCCGATTCATAGACTCTTGTGCAAGTAATCATGTAACGGCCGACAAAGGTAACCTGCATACTTTGAAAAAACACGAGGGTAAGGAAAAACTGTTGGTTGGTGATGGAAATTTGTTACATATTGCACATGTTGGGAATGGAAAGATTCCTACAATAAATGATAGGCCACTTGCACTTAATAAATTATTACATGTACCCTCAATTAAAAAGAATTTAGTCAGTGTCTCTCAATTCACCAATGATAACAGTGTATTCATGGAATTTTTCTCTGATCGTTGCGTTGTCAAGGATCTCCAAACGAAGAGGATTCTGCTGCAAGGAATGCTTGAGGATGGGTTGTACCAGTTGAGGCTGCCAAATCACAAACCAGAAAACACTGCTATAGGGTCAAACCACCAAAATAATTCCTACTGCCTCACAATCAGTTCCAGTAGTGATCAGTCGACCCAAGTTGCTCAAGTGTTAAGAGTTTGAACTTGATATTTGACATAGAAAGCTAGGTCATCTTTCAAACCATGTGATGGAGTCAAGTTCTTAAGTCAGGTAATAAAGTCATCAAAGCTAATGAAATTCCCACCTTTTGTGAATCATGTAAATTGGCAAGTCTCATGCTCTACCATTTAACACATCAAGTTCCTTAGACCTTGTTCACATAGATGTTTGGGGATTAGCTCCATTAAACTCTACCATGGGGTTTAGATATTATATAATTTTTGTTGATGATCATATCAGATTCACTTAGATATACCCAATGAAACCCAAATCAGAAGCTCTACATGTTTTCATTTAATTCAAGAAGTTAGTGGAAAACAAGTTAGATAGGAGGATTTAATCGTTACAGTCAGACTCGGGTGGGGAGTTTAGAAACTTAAATAAATTGCCTTGGAGACTGGTATTGAACTAAGATATTCATGTCCTTACACCTCAGTACAAAATGGAAGCGTTAAATGAAAACACAGACATATCAATGAAACTGGGTTGTCTCTTTTAGCTCAATCTCAAATGCCCTTATATTACTGGTGGGATCTTTCAAAGTAGCAACTTACCTGATTAATAGACTGCCTACCCCTGTTCTTCAACACAGTTCACCCTATCAAACATTGTTTGGGAAAGGCTTTGACTATAAGTTGTCAAAGACCTTTGGCTGTGCTTATTTTCCCTGCCTTAGGCCTTATCATTATCAAAAGCATAAGTTCAACTTCCACTCTAAAAAATGTGTTTTCCTTGGCTACAGTGACTTGCACAAAGGTTATGTTATGTTTAATGAACAAGAGTTTCCATTCAAACCAGGCTTCATAAACGAGCCAGCCCTGCCACAAACTTGTGAAACTATAATGAGTCTCCTTCCTTTTGTTGAGTTCAGTCATAAAACTATCCCTTAAAATGCAATTGATACAACATAGCCTGATGCTCTCAAGCCTTTTTGGCTGAGAAGTGGGAATTGATATTGAAGGTGAAGTGCTGGTAGAACACCATGATGATGAGATAAATCAGGAAGCATTAGTTGGTCATGAGATAGTTGAAATCCAACAAGGTAGACCTGATACTCAGAATGCATCGGATGAAGTAAACTTGTAGGGTGAAAATGTAACTCTGAATACTGGACATCAGATGATTACTGAAGCGAGGTTGAAATCTTCAAACCAAAAATCTATGCAAGTCTATGAATTAGCAGAAACAGAGCCAATTACTGTTGATGAAGCATTGTTAAGCAACATTTGGAAGAAAGCTATGCAAGAAAAATATAATGCCTTAATGAAGAATGAAACATGGGATTGGTACCACCTCAGGCTGAAATGAAGGTAATTGAAAATAAGTGGGTATTTAGGTTGAGTATGATTTAGAGGGGAGAGTGCAAAGGCATAAAACCGGTTTAGTTGCCAAAGGTTTCCTTCAAACTCCTAGAATAGATTTCAGTGAAACATTCAGTCCTATTGTTAAAGCTTCAACCTTGAAAATTATCCTAACATTTGTTGTATCTAAGAATTGGGACATTAGACCAGTTGATATAAATAATGCCTTCCTGAATGGTAACCTGAATGAGACAGTTTATATGAACCAGCCATATAGAATCGTAGATGACAAACAGCATAGCTTTGTGTGCAAGCTAAAAAAGGCCCTATATGGTTTAAGACGAGCCTCAAGAGCCTTACATGATAGGTTGAAGAGTACCTTGTTGGAATGGAACTTTAGACAGTCTAGGGCAGTTATCTGTTCATCATTGCAAGTGAAAAAGATACGTTGTTTGCACTAATATACATGGATGATATAGTAATAACAGGTAATAATAGCCAACAATTGCAAGAGTTTATTGATAAGTTGGGCACCAGCTTTGCACTTAAGGAAATGGGGAGCCTCAGGTAGTTCCTGAGAATTGAGGTACATAGAGATACAACTAGCTTATACTTAACTCAAACGAGATACGCTATGGACTTACTCAAAAGTTTTGGCTATGTAAACTTGAAAGCAAGCTTAACACCTATGGCAGTAGGCAAACTAATTTCTAAGTCTGAGGGACAAGCAATGAAGGATCCAACCTTATACAGAAGTGCAATTGGTACAAGACCAGATATCACCTACTCTACAAATAGGTTGAGTCAATTTCTTCAAATACCAACAGATGCTCATTGGAAGGTACTCAAGAGAGTGTTTAGGTATCTAAAGGGTACACTAGACCATGGCATCGCTATTCAAAAGAGTGAAAGTCTTGATATCACTGTATTTGCTGATTCTGATTGGGCATCTTGTCCAGACGACATGAGGTCCATTGCAGGGTATTGTGTGTTCATTGGAGATAATTTGGTGTCTTGGTGCTTTAAGAAACAGCATGTGGTGGCCAGGTCAAGCACAGAAGCTGAGTACAAGGCTTTAGCTCATTGTACTTCAGAAATTACTTGGATTCAGTCCTTAATGAGCGAGTTCGGAATGACACAGAGATTAGTTCCAACCATTTGGTGTGATAACCTAAGTGCAAGTGCATTGGCTTCAAATCCAGTTTATCATGCTCGTACTAAACATATAGAGCTAGATGTTCACTTTGTAAGGGATAAAGTACATGGAGGAGAGCTGAAAATACAGTATGTGACATCTTCAAACCAAACATCGGACTTGTTAACCAAACCAATTTCTCATTCAAGGTTCCAGATCCTTAGAGGCAAGCTTGGAGTGGTAGAAACACACTCCACCTTGAGGGGGTTGTTAGAATGCTTCCACCAACATTGAAGACAGGAATAACAATATTCCACTAGCTGGTGCACTTCCTGATTTTCAGGAATGGAATGCAAAATCAGTTAGCCACCTGGAAATTCATTTCTAGAATGTTCATTGTATGTATAGCTTAATTGTGTATATAAACCGGGTGGATGAATGGGAAAAGCAAGGAAAAAGATTATTCAATCTCATCTTCAGTTTTTAACTGTTCACGTTTAGTGAATAATGAATTTAAAAATGAACTGAAAAAGGTTGTAATTTAAACTTTATGCTCTCTCTTTTATGCTGCTTGTAGGCATACAATTTAATGTACTTGGCTTTTGAAGGTTCATTTAACACAAGGAGATCATGAAGGGAGAGCTGTGATTCTCTCTTGGATCACACCGGATGAACCTGGTTCAAATGCAGTCATCTACTGGGCTGCAAATAGAAAGCTGAAGAAAAGTGTCAGTGGCACTGTTCTTACCTACAAGTACTACAATTATACCTCTGGTTACATTCATCACTGCACGATCAAGAATTTGAAGGTGTGTATGTCATGCTAATTGCTAAATGGACTTGTTTTATTTTTACATATAAGTAAAACAAGTGAATTTTTAAATAAATAATGCTTTATTGGTCAAAGTTTGAAATAAACAAGTAAACTATTTTGACAGAAGATAACAGTTGCTCTCAGTTTTAAGTTAACTCTTTTTAAGCTTAGCCCAAAAGCAAACATGTTATTTGGTATAGATTGCAATTTGCTTGCTTAAGTTGTAGGTTTTTAGCTTTCCACAAATGAATTGAATTATCAACAGCGGTAATGTTCTTAAAACTGCAGTATGATACGAAGTACTACTATGCAGTAGGATCTGGAAATACGACGAGGCAGTTTTGGTTCACAACTCCACCTAAACCTGGCCCTGATACTCCTTATACATTTGGCCTTATAGGTATATCTTTATGATCCATTTCAACTTGCTAAAAGAGGGGATGAAAATAAAGAAAAAACTTATTGGAAATGTGGAGTGAAAAATCAATTTTGTTGTAAACTCACTCTGCTAAGCATTATGAACAGGGGATCTTGGTCAGACTCACGATTCCAATAGGACGCTGACTCATTACGAGATGAACCCTGTGAAGGGACAGACATTGCTGTTTGTTGGAGATCTCTCATATGCAGATGGATATCCGTTTCATGATAACACCAGATGGGATACATGGGGGAGGTTCATTGAGAGAAATGCTGGCTATCAACCGTGGATTTGGACTGCTGGGAATCATGAACTTGATTTTGTTCCTCAAATTGTATGTTTCCCATTTACACGTCTCTTCTGTCGAAAAACTACCATTTGACTTTTGATTCTTTAGAACAAAATACTCCTAATTGGTCTGGCAAAAGCTATTGATTTTAATATATGGAATACAATTCAACATCTTAAGTTGTGTAACTGTACTAAATTTTTACCATGTAGAAATCCACTTTGTTCATGTTGATTATTTTATTTCTGAACATCAAGTTTAAAATGACCTGCATAAATTCTGCAAATATTGCAAACGTGATGACAAAAGCATTTTATTGCAGGGTGAAACCAAACCCTTCAAGCCTTACACACACCGATTTTTTGTACCATACCGAGCCTCAAAGAGTACGTCTCCCCTCTGGTATTCAGTCAAGAGAGCTTCGGCATACATCATTGTAATGTCTTCTTATTCGGCTTATGGTAAGAGTTCATGGTTTTCTCATCAATTTAATTCAATGGAGCAAATGAAGAACTTCATGAATACTGCCGTAATTTGATTGATTTATTTATTCCCTTTTAACATAAGAAGAAAACTCACATCTGGAGGAAAATCAACACATGGTTCTTTATCCCCTTCTTACCTTTCAGGATGAATTGGATGAACTCAGGGAAAAAAAAAATGGCATTGAAATTGATTGCATGCAAAAGTTGGTTAGATGCCGGCTGCAGCATGCTGAGAACGATGAACTGAATATAACTCGACAGAAATGAAATACTGAAGGGAATAGGAGAACATTTACAACTTTCTTTCTAAAATTACAAAGAAAAATTCTATTTATGAGGTTACGAGTAACTGTAAAAGGAAAGATTCTATAATAACTACACAATGAAACTGTTAAGCAAATAATTATGGGAATTCTGTATAATATCACGACATCGCGGCGAACCTGTAAATATTACCAATCTTTAACACAACATATTTCATTACCAGCTTGAATCATCATTTGGTCTTTTTGCAGGGAAGTACACTCCTCAGTACAAATGGTTGACCAGTGAGCTGCCAAAAGTAAACCGGACGGAGACACCATGGCTCATCGTACTCATGCATTCTCCAATGTACAGTAGTTATGTTCATCACTTCATGGAAGGGGAAACCATGCGAGTGATGTATGAGTCATGGTTTGTGGAGTACAAAGTTGATGTAGTCTTTGCCGGTCATGTTCATGCCTACGAACGATCTGTAAGTATTTGTATTTTGAACTGCATTTATCAATTTCCATAGAAAGCTCTTTAGTCTGGAAAGGAACAATTGTTTTCGACAGATTCTTGTATGATACAATGGCTGAATTATGTCTTGGATTATGCTTTTTAGCTTTAATTTCTATGTTTCTACTTTTACTGCCCTTTCAGATCTTTCTATGCTTCACTGAATTTGATTGCAGTACATAACCTTGAAACAGCTTTGATTTAAGAATAACCACTTTTACAGACAAGATAAAGTGATATGGTCAACTTCTAGTGCCAGTTCGATATAGAGTGCTGGAGTGGACACTGCAATGACAAAATTTTAGCTTCATTTTCTTCTTTAACCATGTCTGAGTACTGTACTGTACCAAACAAGCAACTAATGTACACTATTTCACAGGAACGTGTTTCCAACATTGCGTACAATATTGTTAATGGCTTGTGCAGTCCTGTAAGGGATCACTCTGCTCCAGTATATATTACCATCGGAGATGGAGGAAATCAAGAAGGATTGGCAACCGAGTATGTTATGATACATGCCATTTCTTGAGATTCGAAAACCATATAGTATTTAAAAGTTTATTTTTGCCTATATATGTGTAGGATGACTCAGCCACAACCAAGTTACTCTGCTTATCGGGAAGCCAGCTTTGGACATGGCACATTTGATATTAAGAACCGCAGTCATGCCTATTTCAGTTGGCATCGTAATCAAGATGGATTTTCCGTGGAAGCAGACTCTCTTTGGTTTCACAATAGGTACTGGAAATCGATGGAAGAACCATCTGTAGCTGTATCATGATATCAGAATGGCTCTTGATCCTTGCCTTTTAGTTGTGAATTTTATGAACTGTGAGTTTAAAATTTTCGTGCATTCAGACATCTATAGACTAGTGCAGATGAACATGCTATGTAGTGCAGATGAACATGCTATGTATCGTGTATTAAATAAATGTGTTTGCATAAGCAAATCTGTCATATATTGAGATATTGTTGACCAGCATAATCGTTGACTAATGTTATATAATTAATCCCAAATAGTTTAATTAGAATTGATAATTGGTCGAATATTTTTATTTAATATAACCACCACCCCCCGCCCCCACACGCGCACACGCGCGCACACAAAAGTTTAATCCTAGTAGAGCAAAGGAAAATTATATACTCTTTATCACTATATTAGTTCCTATCTAAATAACGAATACAAGATATAAATTTTATATCAGAGTGTTTATATATTCTAATTTCCCTTCTCGAGTTGGTGCATAAATATCATACATGGTCAATTTGAAATTTTGAATGGTGATGTATGAAACGGTCCACTAGTAACAACATGAGTTATTATATCAACTTAATGTAGGAAATTTTTACTTCCAGAGTCGATATTATCTTTGATGTAAATCCAATCAAGTAAAAGAAAAGGCCAACAAGCTGAAGCCATTTCATTACGGAGAGAAATTGAATTGGATGCTTTATCTATTCATCCATATATGCAAAGAGATTTGCAGGGACGAACGCAGTACTTTAAAGTTAAGGGGGGCACAATCGAACTGCAAAAAAGTTGGGAGAAATTTTACAATCGAAAATTTACGTCCAAAAATCATGCCTCATATAATTTTACATCAAAAAATTTATATAAGACATGACTTTTTCGGATGTAAAATTTTGAATTTTTTGAAAATCTCCTAATAAAATGATGAAAATTACATCGAGAAATTTGTATCGCGAAAATAATAAATGTTAATGAAATAATTGAATTTTTTTTAAAAAAATTCGAGTTAGATATCTTTTTTAAGACTCAGGTTTAATGTATTTTTAACTATTTTCGATATCTGTTTTGACTATTCGATATGTCATTAATGTAGTCCTCGAAATAAGTTTCGAAGTGACATAAACAATTTGTATATTCGATTAGCGTACGATCGTTGGAGAATTTTTAAAATTAGCATAGTATCGAAATTCAAATTTATTTTGATTTTGCCCCTATTTGGTGGAGATTAAAATCAAATTTTGATAAAAATTAAACAGTTATGAATTTCACGAAATATGTTATTAAAATTAATTGTTAACTTTAATTTAGATTAATATTTAGATTTAAATTGATACAAAACATGATTTTATAAAAATAAAAACAAAAGTTGGGAGGCGCCCCCCCTGCCCGCCCCGCGCCTGGAGACTTGTCTAGTGAGCTAGATTTTAGCATTTCATTAAGAAAATGGATTATTTTTCTTAGTAGACATGCAAGACTCAAAAATGTCGTGCTAAAGAGCATGGAGTTCGCGTCTTCTTCAAGACATAATATTGAGAATGTTCATTCATCTGCTTGAATTTTAAAATAGTTTGATTGAACTTGAAAATTTCAAGTAGATGATAAAAATCTTAAGAAAGCTTTTCATTTGTCTATAATGATAGACAATCTCATATATTATAGAAAATGTTCTCTGAAATTCGAACATGAACTCTATTTACATTATGATTCATTATTTCTATACCATTGGTTATTCGTATTTTTAATTTTAGCATATCAATTTACGCTTACACCTATTCTTTATTTTTTTCATTTCATTTGTTCATATCCTTTACAACAGCTAGCAGAGCGAGCATTGCTTGGTTCTCGAACGGGTCCGACTTCTAGCGGGTGTGCCCCCATAAGCTATAAAGGCGAGCTTTATGTAATAGGGGCAAATTATTGCATCGTTTCATAAAACCACCCCCATGAGAATGGTCTACATAGTTCATAACTACTCTCTTACTACATGACGCTTACCTAGCCAATGCTTAGATCCGACTCTGCCCAAACTTTTCTGGTTCGCCCCAACATTCCCCACTTGTTCGACTGTTGCTGA
>CAIGRL010235570.1:0-15091 GCA_903798325.1 Fraxinus xanthoxyloides
CAAAGAGACTCAGATAGAGACGGGATCCAAAAGTTAGGTACCAAATTCCCATCGTTATCAATGCCTCTAGGCAGATCAAGATTCATGGAAATACTAATCTTTTCCGAGAAGAGTAAAGTGAGGGATAGGATACATGAATAGGTAATGCTATTCGTATTGAAGATTATTGATAGTTTTCCTACGTGCCATATATGTAACGATTTGTGATTTGATCAGTAGTGGCAAACGGGCCGAGCGGCTGGTCAGTTCGGCGCATAGGTGGTTGGGGCTCGTCACATGAACAGCCCAAGCCGATCCCACTCAATTCGTCCACGGACGAGTGCCTCGTGGGCTCGTCCAAGTCGAAGGCTTGTTTTTTATTTTATTTCTTTTAAAAACAAGGTATATCTTTAAAAAAATAAAAATAAAAAATTAACGAGCTCACGGCCAGAGTAACGAGCCGGCTTGGCTCAACTCGACTCATTACCATCTCTAGATTTGATGCACAAGTTAATAAAAAATTACCACATTAATACACCAAATCTCAAACAATCACGTATACACTACGTAAGAAGACTACCGGTAGTTTTCACAGCAAATAACATTATAGGTTTAAGCCTTTATCCCAGATATCTGTGTACGATTTCGTCGGGCCGACCTTACATCAAATGCAATGACTGTGGTGTGAGATTCACTGAAGCAAGTTGTGAGAAAACAATGGATGAATGGCTGGATATGACCAAGGAGAACGCCTCCCTTGAGAGGTATCTAACTCCAAATCAGATCACTGGTCCTGAATTAGTATTTTCTCCCACTTTTCTCTTACAGGTACAAGTCAACAAGATTTTAACTTCATTTTCTTTTAAAAATAATGTTTCGCACATTAAATTAGACAAAAATGAATGTAGCTAAATTGACTTGCTCGTACTAAACATACTATGAGTAATCTTATTCATCCCCACTGGGGTTACAAACACAATCTATGTGGCGTTAATGTGACATTAAATGATAGGTGAAATTAAACATGTCATTTAACTTCACCTTTCATTTAACCTATTATTTAGAGTCACTTAAACTGTGTTTGTAAACCCACTGAGGATGAATAACATTACTCAACATACTATTATGTACCTAGGGGTGGGCATCCAATTCAGTTCGATGCCTGTTGTTGATAGGTAGCTCATCCCTCGAAATTGGTTGGTTTTGATAAAAACTGGACACCTAAGTATCAATATCCAAGCAGTCTCATGTACACAATTGAACCGAATCGTACCAAACTTGACCGGTTCAAGTTCGGTCCAGTTGGGTCTTTTTCGTACTTCAAAAAAATTGTACATTATAAAATGTTATGTAATTTTTTTGGTTTCACTTTCGTGCTTTATTTGGAGTGACAAATGTGTTGATTATTATGAATATTGAAACTAGTTAGAACTGAGATTTGGATCAGGATCGTTCAATTCTCGATTACGAGAACCAGATCCAATTAAATTTTAGTGGAATCGAACTAGACCAGTTAGTTCAGATTTTGATTTCGTTCATGTTTGCTTCGGATAAAAATGTCTACCCTTATATGCATATATTAGCTTTTGAAAAACAATCTATTAAGCATCCGTACTTAACTTATGTGAACCACCGATGATATAGCATACCAATTAATTGGTGAATAAATTAATAATAGGTCCCAATTAAACGAGTCATCAATTAATTGATGTGTTATGTCATCTACTACTTAAAATAAACTAAACACATGTTACCTATATTTGTCCAACTGATGCTATGCCGGTAAATATAACATTGAAAACTCATGTTCTAAGAATAGAATTAGTTATTTTAGTATATTTTCCTCACTCTCTTTTAATATTTTCACGAAGGTCGCCTACCCAAATCCCTCAAATTCTGTGTTGAGATATGTGACGACTTTGGAGCTGAAAGTTCATGATTCCCGAATATTGTTAATTTATTGAACTCCAATTCAGTAACATCTTCTTCATCTTTTAATAACTCGGGTGTCTTAAGAAAATATCTACCGTAAATAAGATTCATTGGTCACTTGACTTTTGAGTTCAAATGGTTGTTTTGATTTTAAATTTGGGCAAATTGAAGAAATTAGCATTTCATAATTTTTAATTTCAAAGAACTGTAAAAAAAAAAAAAAAAAAAAGGTAAGGCGCGCTTTTGTAGTCAATAATTATCGTTGACCGCTAAATAAGAAGATAACCCACTTGATTTGGCGTTTTGGCCACGCCTCACGCCAAACCCCAAGGCGCGTCTAGGTGGCCACCTAGGCGCACCTTTTAGAACACTGCATATACTATCTTTTAAAAAACGATCTATTAAGCATCCGTACTTAACTTATGTGAACCACCGGTGATATAGCTTACCAATTAATTGGTGAATAAATTAATAGTAGGTCCCAATTAAACAAGTCATCAATTAATTGATGTGTTAGGTCATCTACTACTTAAAATAAACTAAACACATGTTCCCTATATTTGTCCAAATGATGCTATACTGGTAAAATATAACATTGAAAACTCATGTTCTAAGAATAGAATTAGTTATTTTAGTATATTTTTTTCTCTCTCTTTTAATATTTTCACGAAGGTCGCCTACCCAAATCCCTCAAGTTCCGTGTTGAGATATGTGACGACTTTGGAGCTGAAGGTTCATGATTCCCGAATATTGTTAGGCATCCTTGAAAGGGCTTCCCAACTTGTAAAGCTGGTCATTAGTTCGATGAGCAATGTTTGTTTTGTCTGGAATGCGTTAGGAGGAGAGTGTCGTTTATTCGGTAACACAACAGAGGATATGCATCTGATTGAGTACTTTCTAAGGCATGGGAGGATGTTGGAAAAGATGGTATTTGTTGGAGTACGAAGCATAAGTTCAAGTACTAGAGCATAAAGATGGTTGTGTCTTTTAAGACAAACATTTCCAACTACTATATATAAATCCCATGTGTTTGGATTTATTAATTCAATTCATAATTTCATATCATTTCTTTTAGTTGCATTGCATAAAAACATTTTGTAAAAGTTATTTTTTTCTTGCATAAAAACATGGCTCAGTAGAGAGTGTTCCTATTACGAGAAGTAGTCGTTGTATCTCGAGTGATGATTGCCGAAAAATAGTTAGCACCAATGCGGGGCAGATTCATCTTAAGGAGAGAATGTTAAACACTTGCCTCGATCAATCCAAGCACTTGCATTTCTTTTTTTATTTTTCAATTTCTTTGAATTTCAGAAAAAAAACTAACTAATCTTTTGATTATAAGAAATGTTTTTCAACAAAGAATGAAAATGATTAAACCCATTGTGAGACTTTCATTCTTTTCCCTGGCATTTTCTAATAGTCTTTGTTTTCTTTTCCGAAAGTGATGGCCTATGTTTATGTTAGTTATTATTGGATTCGTAATTCTATTCCTACTTATATAAGTAGTGAACATGTTATATTGGTAAAATCGGGAGTAAATATTCTTATTAAAGAGGATGCTCAAGATGAGGCGAAAGTATGCAATTTTATCAACAAGCCGACGTCTGTGAAGTACCTATATTTGTCAATTGATGCTGTGTTGGTAAAATATAACATTGAAAACTCATGTTCTAATAATAGAATTAGTTATTTTTAGCATATTTTTCTCATACTCTCTTTTAATATTTTCACGAAGGCTGCCTACTCAAATCCCTCAAGTTCTGTGTTGAAATATGTGACGACTTTGGAGCTGAAGGTTGATAATTGTTGAATATTGTTAGGTATCCTAGAAAGGGCTTCCCAACATGTAAAACTGGTCATTAATTCGGTGAGCAATGTTTGTTTTGTTTGGTACCCCTTAGGAGGATTGAGTTTCATGTATTTGGTACACAACAAAGGATATGCGTCTGATTGAGTACTTTCTAAATCATGGGTGGATGTTGAAAAAGAGAGTATTTCTTGGAGTTCGAAAATGTGATTCAAGATCAAAAGTACTCAAATCTCATTCAAAATGTGATTCTATTCCTACTTATATAAGTAGTGAACCTGTTATATTGGTAAAATCGGGATAAACTTGCATACTTTCGTCTGATCTTGAGCATCCTCTTTAAAAAGAATATTCATTCCCAATTTTACCAATATAACATGTTCAATACTTATATACGTAGGAATAGAATCACATTTTGAATGAGATTTGACTGCTTTTGATCTTGAATCACATTTCCGTACTTCAAAAAATACCATCTTTTTCAACATCCACCCATGCCTTAGAAAGTACTCAATCAGACGCATATTCTCTGTTGTGTTACCGAATACGCGAAACTCAATCCTCATAAGGCGTGCCAAACAAAACAAACATTGCTCACCGAACTAATGATCAACTTTATAAGTTGGGACGCCTTTTCAAGGATGCCTGACAATATTCGAGAATCATCAACCTTCAGCTCCAAAGTCGTCACATACAACATAGAACTTAAGGGATTTGGGTAGGCAGCCTTTGTGGAAATATTAAAAAGAGGGTGGGAAAAATATGCTAAAATAATTAATTCTATTCTTAGAACATGAGTTTTCAACGTTAGATTTTACCAGTATAGCATCAGTTGACAAATATAGGTACTTCACACCCGTCGGCTCGTTGATAAAATTGCATACTTTCGCCTGATCTTGAGCATCCTCTTTAAAAAGAAAATTCACTCCTGATTTTACCAATATAACAAGTTCACTACTTATATAAGTAAGAATAAAATCACATTTTGAATGAGATTTGAGTGTTTTGGATGTTGAACCACATTTTGAACGATGAAATTTGAGTGCTTTTGATCTCAAATCCTACAATAATTAACATAAACACATGTCATCACTTTCGGAAAAGAAAACGTAGGTTATTAGAAAATGTTGGGGAAAAGAATGAAAATCTCACAATACGAAGTTGGCGTTGCCAGAGGATGTGGAAGTATGATACCATTTTGTAAAAGAAATTGACTTGAGTTTGAGTGCTTATTTAAAAACATGAGTTTAAAATACATGACAAAGAAACTCAATCAAACTAATTGTGGACGAAACTAATTTGCCTACTGAACATTTCATCTTTATTTTAACTTTGCTACTTTTTTGGGAACGTAAGTTCACTTCATCGAACATATGAGTAGATTTGTTCAAAGTGTATTTTTATCCATATATTCTACTGAATCACTTTTAAATTGCAGATGTTGAATACGTGACGACGGATTTAATCCTTTTCATTCTTCGTTGAAAAAAATTTCTTATAATCAAAAGAATAAGTAGTGAACTTACGTTCCCAAAAGGATAAAATCGAAAGAATGATTGGATTGATCGAGGCAAGTGTTTAACACTTTCTCATAGAAAGTAAATAAATATACAGTGTTCGATCATAGCCAGTAAATAATTATAGTGTCCACATCCATACGCCTTGAGGGCCCAACATAGTGGCATTTCTTCTAATCAATACAACAGTCATCAAGCTGCAATATACAATAACTGTAAATTTACTTAATAATAGATCATATAATTATTCTCAAAATTAACTTAAATGAATAGTGAGTAAACATAACTGGAGAAAATGTAAAATGGGCTTAGTAAGGGGGAAAATGATAGAAAAAGGGATAGTAAGAGTATCATAATACAAACGTGAAACATGCCATTCTTATCACGATACTAGTAAGATGAATTTGCTTTACATCGGTGCTAACGATTTTTCGACAATCATCACCCAAGATACAACGATCACGTCTCACAATAGGAGCACTCCAAATTACATAGACCAACAAACTCTTAATGGAATTCTCTCTCTACCGAACCATGTTTTTATGCAAGAAAAGACCACTTTTACAAAATATTTTTATGCAATGCAACTAAAAGAAATGATAATGGAATTATGAATTGAATTAACAAATTACACATGGGGTCTATATATAGTAGCTGGAAATATTTGTCTAAAAAGACAACAATCTTTATGCTCTAGTAATTGAATGTATGCTTTGTACTCCAAAAAATACCATCTTTTCCAACATCGACTCGTGTCTTAGAAAGTACTCAATCAGACGCATATCCTCTGTTATGTTACCGAATACACGAAACTCAATCCTCTTAAGGGGTGCCAAACAAAACAAACATTGCTCACCGAACTAATGACCAGCTTTACAAGTTGGGAAGCCCTTTCTAGGATGCCTGACAATATTCAAGAATCATCAACCTTCGGCTCCAAAGTCGTCACATATTTAAGCACAGAACTTAAGAGATTTGAGTAGACAGCCTTCGTAAAAATATTAAAGAGAAAAATATGCTAAAATAACTAATTCTATTCTTAGAACATGAGTTTTCAATGTTATATTTTACCAGTATAGCATCAGTTGATAAATATAGGTACTTCACACCCGTCAACTTGTTGATAAAATTGCATACTTTCGCCTGATCTTGAGCATCCTCTTTACGAAGAATATTCACTACCGATTTTACCAATATAATAGGCTCACTACTTATATAAGTAGGAATAGAATCACATTTTAAATGAGATTTGAGTGCTTTTGATCTTGAATCACATTTTGAACGATGAGATTTGAGTGCTTTTGATCTCGAATCCTACAATAATTAATATAAACACATGCCATTACTTTCAGAAAAGAAAATAGAGGCTACTAAAAAGGACGATGATGGAGTATTGAGATATATTACATTTGTTTGTAGTCGTGAAGGGAACTGAATAGAAATAAAAGCAATACTTTGAAGCCGCAATCAACCATTCAGAGTAGATGTAAAGTTAGGATAACTGCATCTTCAGATATTCGTGGAGTATGGAGAATTAACACAGTACACCTTGAGCACAATCATAAAACAAGTCCCTCGAAGTCAAGGCTAATCGATGCAACCAAGAATTGAATGCACATGTTAAACGACATCTTGAAGTAAATGACATCGTAGAAATTCCGTTGCACAAAAGTTACAACTCTGCTGTCGTTGATGCTGGTGGGTATGAGAAGATGACTTGCATTGAAAAGGACTGTCGAAACTATGTTGAACAAGTTAGGCATTTAAGACTTGGAGAAGGATACGCCGCAGTAATACAATCATACTTTTCGAAAATGCAAGCACTGTGCTCGGACTTTTACTTTAGTATGGATTTGGATGAAGATTTGCCACTGAAGAATGTTTTCTGGGCAGATAATAGAAGTAGGCAAGCATATAAAGAATTCGGAGATGTTTTCACATTCGACACCACATACCTAACTAATAAATATGACATGCCTTTTGCCCCTTTCATTGGCGTGAATCACCACGGTCAATCAACACTCATTGGATGTGATTTGTTATCAAATGAGGATATGGATACATTTGTGTGGCTATTTAGGACATGGTTAGAATGCATGCACGACCAAGCGCTGAATGGGATAATTACAGATCAAGATAGGGCTATGCAAAATTCAATCCAGATAGTGTTCCCAAACACAAAGCATAGATGGTGTTTGTGGCATATTATGAAGTTGCCTGAAAAGTTCGGATACTACATGGACAAGGGTTCAATATTTGCCTCTATTCACTGATTGGTATATAATTGTCAATTTGTGGAAAACTTTGAAAGAGGCTGGTTAGCGATGATCAAAAAGTATGATTTATATGATCATAAATGGTTGTCTGGTCTATATGAGAATAGAGAACATTGGGTTCCATGTTATTTGAAAACTACATTTTGGGCAGTGATGTCGACAACACAACGGAGTGAAAGTACGAATGCGTTTTTTGATGGTTACGTACATTCAAAAACAACATTGAAGCAATTTGTTGAACAATACGAAAGAGATTTGGGAAATAAAGTTGAGAATGAGTTTCAAGCAGATTTCAAGTCTTACTAGCAAATGGTGCCCTGTGCAACGAGGTATGAAATGGAGAAGTGATTTTAGGCAGTGTATACAATTTCAAAATTTATGGAGGTTCAAGAGGAGTTCACGGGCAAGGTATAGTGTGATCTCATATTTTCTTCGGAGGGATTTATGGGAACGAGGTATGAGGTACGCGAGGATGTCACACATGATGAGTTCTCTAATAAAAACACAATTTTCGTCTCATTTCAAAGAGACAAATGTGAATTCACTTGCAGCTGCCACCTGTTCGAATTTCGAGGAATTATTTGCAGACATAGTATTGCAGTTTTGATCGGCAACGAAGTGAAAAAAGTGCTAAAACGATATATAATACGGCGATGGCGACAAGATGTGAGTAGAGCACATTCAAAGGTTGCAGTAAACTACGACGGTTTGGTTAGTACTCCAGAACAGTTGATATATGATAAAATGTGTTAGCATTTTGCTACGTTGGCGGACATGACTATAGATGATGCAGTAAGAGTTGGTAGTATAATTGATTGGATCGACATGCAGTGTAAACGGATTATGACGTCGAACTTAAGTTGTGGTAGTAATAGTGTGCTCCCGCATATTTTGCAGCAGCCATTGCGTCTGGTACATCACATGAGGCTGGAAGTGTAAGCGTACGGGATCCAGACTGTGCAAAAAGAAAGGGTGCACGTAGGAAACTACGTAAGAAGAGTCCATTGGAATCACATTCAAACAAAGTTAAGGTCATTCCAATTTTTTTTAAAACCAAAGTATGTAAAGTTTGTTGCTATATAATATAACAACTTCCGATGTTTTGCAGGCACCTTCAAGCTCAAATAAATTCAAGAGACCGAAGGCTCGACCAAGTAATGTGGGAGATGTTGCGACCATCATCCAGGCCCCTCAACAAGCACAATTAGCCACGCAGATACCGTTGTCATATACACAACTCCTACTAGTTAGTTACGGTATACAATTTTCATTCATTCGATACATATATGATTTAATTTTAACTTTATTTGTATAGGGTGGAAACCAATGTCTTGAATTCACACAACACTTACATACCTCAAGTTCGATCCATCCATCGTCAACCAATCCTATATTGAATCCACAAGGTAAGGTAATACACAACCTGGTAGTTTAGATGATATTGTTATACATTTAAGTTATGTGGCTATAGTTTCTTGACTTATTCTATCAATCTCAGATTATATTTGGTTGTCTACAAGGTAGGGTATGCAACCAGCGCATGATGGTGTTGGAAGAGGAAGACTATCTTCAGGTTTGCCTGAGGGAAGAGTTGGTAATGTACCTGCAGACGAGGGACCTTCCTTGACATTAGGTGCTTGGTCATAGGTCTAGACATTTGTAGTTGAAAGTTTTTTGTTAAGCTCAATTTAGTATAGATCTTGGATGAAGATGTTGCATCCAAGCTTCTATATTTTGTTGATACTATGTCTTCCTCTTTTGTATCATCTATTGAGATTGGATTTATGAAATAACGTTTTTTTGGAAATTCTGTTTGGTTGGTTATGAATTGCTTGACTTCCATAATTCCATATTTCACTTTGAGGAGATGAAAAGATTTCAAATCTGATCACATAGCACCAACCCGATTATATATGGCTAGGATGATGCTTTTGCGGAGAAAAGTTGTCAATTTTTTTTTCAGTTCTTTGACTATTAACTATTGATTGGATGAATAATTTAGTTGTTTAAGTAGGAAACTCAGCAAAGACAGTTATATGTCCTCAAATTTTATAAATCTTATATTGGTTGTTGGCTGTCCTGGTGTAAGATTTTCTTTTACTGAAATCTATAATGTGTCTTCCTTCAACTTCCTTTAAACCATTGCTCTTCAGGTATTAAACAAACATCTAAAACTAGAGAAATAATTCCTACTGGTTTGAGTATTGCAGAAACCAGAAACCAGATATGGCATCTTTAAGAATAAGTAATTTAGAGTTATAACTCCTACTGGTTTGAGTATTCCAGCTCCCACAGACAACTTGTTTGAGTTATTCCAGCTCTTGTTTGAGTATTCCAAACAAGAGTGACCAGCTTGACTCCAACAAGCAACTTGCCAACTATTCATAGCAATTCTAATGCAATGCTATGCAGAAAGCCAGATGCTACCAAAATGCTATCAAAATGTTGCCAATCACATATATGCAAATTAGGAAAATTCAATTAACCATACAACACCATTTTCTCGAGTAACTCAGCACCACATTGGAATTTTGCAACAAGGAAATCATAACAGAACTTAGCACTAAGTACATAGTGGAATTCGAAATTCATATATTTACAGAATTTAAGGATTTGACTCAACCCTCCAAATATCTATATATTTACAGAACAGTGGAATTTGAAATTCCTAACTACAACTCCAGCTATTGACATCAATGATACTACAGTTTCATTCAACCCTCGAAATCTCGCTTGCTCTTCCATTGCGTATTTTCACTATCACAGATATCTCAACTTCTTCTTCATTAGTTAGGCGGCATCGTGATTTCAACAAGCCAGATAAATTTTCAGCTATTACATTCGCAACATTAATGGACCTTGATACACCACTCGTTTCACCCACATCGACCCATTCCCAAAATCCACAGTTCACGCTGCAAGTATTGAATAGTCTACCTTGGTTCTTCGTTTTTCTCTCCACCTCAAAACACTTCATGAAGCCACGATTGTACCATGGACAAGGGCGTTTGTTTGGGCATTCCACACAGCTATGGTAAACTCCATAATTCTTACCTCTCATTGTAAGCTTGGATTTGCGCCGTTGGAGAAGATGGGCCAATGAAGAAGGAAGGTGAGGTTGGGCGTTTGGTGCAATTTTGAGGGTTCCAAAATGGGGAAAATGGATTTGGGTGATTTAGGTTTAGATGGTGGGGGTGAAACGAGTTTAGCCTTTAGTCAGGTCGGGTTATTTTAAAATGCATTTTGAAATTCAAAATGGTAAAGTGGCATTTCTCAAACACTTCGGCTACGTCATTACCACGGTGTCGCCACATCATCCTGTCAAAGCCTATGCCAAGTGCTTCTGGGAATGTAGTGGGATTGGAATTTTAAAATTGTTTAATCGTTATGCGGGAATTATAGGCTATACAAGGAAATGTAATAATTGTGGCACAAATTGATACAAGTTGACGGTGGAAATGCATATGTAAAAATCGACAGAATTCCAGTAAATAAATAACATGTCGCCAAATTGATTTTAGTACACGTGACAAATGATTATACTTATAAAAAAAATTACTATCTTCACTAAACTTTGAAAAATCAAACTTTTGTGCTGATAATGTGTTGTGAAAAGAGAGAAAAAAGAGAAGAAAGAATAAAAGTCAATAGACTTGTATGTATTATAATGAGAACAAAAACCTTATATTTATATGGCACAGTTAGGGATACAATGGTAACACACCCAAAGCAGAATCAAACCCAAATAAGAAGGCCCCTTGTTAGATTGTACACCTTCTAACTACGTTGAAAACATGTTCAACGAAATCAACATCCACATACCTTTTACCACTGGGTATGTCCCTAGCAATTGAATACAATGGCACCGCAGGTGATGGTGGCAAAGCGACATTATCCATATTTTCTGAACTCAACTGAGCAGTATTATTCAAATCCGAACTAAATGTTAACCACAGTACTATAACCTGTGTTGATTGACTGTTCTAGATTCTGCACAACCCTGCAAAATGTATAACTGAAACATTTTTTGTCCATCTAATACAACATGGGCACCCTTACAAACCTTTATGACTCCACCTTCACCAAAGAACCCATAACCCTTTGAATTAAGGATAGACAACGAGATGAGATTCTTCTTTAAATTTGAAACATGTCGAACCTAGCTAGTGTTCTAATTGTCCCATCCAATAACTTCAATCTGACCATACCAATTTTAACAACCCGACAAAGTGCTTTGTTTCTCATAACCATGACACATTTGGAAACGAATTCATATGTAGTAAACAAGTCTTTATTATGACGCATATAAAACACATACGCTAAATCCAGAATCCAATCCTTATCTGGTTTGGACTCGATGTCAGAAATAGCCAAGAAATCTCCATCACTTACAATGTTCTCTACGAGGTCTGCTTCACCTGAAGTCTTCAATTGCTTCCCATATCCATTTGCAGCTAACATGTTTTTATTCTACAATTTGTAGCAATCCTTCTTCAAGTATCCTTCTTCTTGCAAAAGTTACAAATCTAATTACTTAACTAAGACTTCGATCCGCCCCTTCCAAAACCACCATGAGCAACCGACCTTCTTCTTCTCCAACCTCTGAAACCAGATGTTTCATCTTCTGTTTTGAAAAAAAAGCATCATACACCTCCTCTATGGTGAGAGTATCACGATTATGCAAGATCGTATCTCTAAATGAAGAAAATGAGTCGGGCAATGAACATAATAGGATCAATGCCAAGTCTTCTTCATCATACTTTACTTCCAAAGTTTCCAAATCAGTGACGATCTCTTTAAATACAGCCAAATGATCTTTCAATGATCCTCCTTCTGTCATTCAATGAGAGTATAAACGCTGCTTGAGATGCAATTTGCTTGTCAGACTTTTAGTCATGCACAATTAATTCGACTTCAACCATAAAGTAGTTGTTGAACCCTCCTTCAAAACGTCATGAAGAATGGTATTCGATAGATGGAGATGAATGTGAGAAGTTGCCTTCTTATCCTTCCGTAATTTCTGATCCGCGATCAAAGTTGCAGGCGTCTTGTCAATTCCCAACAACGTATTATCCAAATTAAGTTGTGCGAGTACCACACACATCTTAAGCTGCCACAGCGAGAATCTAGTGATCCAATTAAAAGTGGAATGTCATACTTCACGGAAGTCATCACGAGCCAAAAAAAAAAAACCTCGAACAAATCAAACCCCGTGCTCTTGCTGAATTGCTGAATATTAGCTCTGATACCACTTGTTGTGAAACAACCAAAATATCTCTTGTTAGAAGAAATATTAATATACCCGAATCGCTGGTAGCAATGTTGAAAATACAAGAATTATGTATTGTTTGAATACTACGTGATGAAACCAACCACCAGAATGAATTGTTGAAGTTATATGTCAAATAATGAAAGTATTAGATCAAGTAAAAGAATAATAAAGACAAAAAAATATGACAAATGAATTAAAAGATTTTATTGACTCAAGAATAATGGAGAAGAGAAAAAATAATAATGGATCCTTTAATTCTAGTAATATGTTTTCTCACATTACAAAATTGTGTAAAATAGTTTAGTATTTATAGAGAGCATGTAGGGAATGTCCAAATTCTCCTAATAGAGTTTTTGATGAAGTAGAATACCAAAAAAAATCAAGTCCTAAACAAATTACAACTCCCAATGGATTTCCAAAATAGAATTTCAACTTGACATAAAACTCCAGTAGCATTCCAAACTGAATTATTCTTGACATGCAATTCAATTAGAAATCTTCGATTACTTCACCAAAAAATTCTGATCATACCCAAATTCTAACAAAGTTAAGATTGAATGGAAAATAAAGGTATTCAATAATTTTCTGAAAACTTAGACTTGTAATTAACTTGTAAGTTTGCAGTTCTTTGGATTATTTGTGTATAATATTGAGGCTTCTTTTGTGTAAACGGCAAATGGAAGAGAAAAGGGAATGGAATAGCTGATGGCAATCTCAATTATCAGAGCTGAAAAGAAGTCTATACAAGAATTCGAGTGGGGGAACGAGTTTGCAGGCAAACGAATCAATCGTCATCTTTAAGTGCTAATCCTTTATTAATTACGAGTTTATAGTACCTTTTTTTCTCAGTTTTTATTAGAGGTTTAGTGCCGAGGTTTGTGTTGGGCTTTAACAATTGTTTAGCTCATAAATATATAGCGAATGCGAATCCCAGAATATTTTTAGCGATGCAATATTGTTATCTACTCTTATTAACGTAAAGTTGCTTTATTTTCATAGTGATTTTCCTGCACAAAAATACTAGGTGATGTTGAATTGCCTACTCTCACTAATTCTTAAAATATAAAATTAAAATCTCCATATGATCCTATTTTAATGTAAAAAACGATGAAATCGTCAATTCTTTAATGTACAATTTTTCCACGGAGGATATACGAAAATTGGAAGTATGTATATCAAGTTTGTATGTTGATTTAATTCTGGTATACTTTCCAACGTGACTATAAATTAGTCCATGTTGGGAATATTTCCACTAAGAGAGAAAAATAGAGAAGAAATCATCAATTATGACTAGCAACAAAATGAACAAAACCATGATGAAACTTTAAATTTAACAATGAAAATAACTAAAGGAAGAGGATAAACTTATCTCATATTTATGCATATTATAGTCTCTCCTTTTGTAGACTTTGATCTTTCGCACAAAGACTTGAAAGTAACCAATACAAGTAATCAAGAATTTCAATGACATGAAAGGCTCAAACAGGATAAATGTTGTCCTCAAACGATATTTGTCCCTCTCCGATACAATTTTGATGCTTAAAGGTCTTCCGAAAAATGGTTTGGAGGATTAATCAAATCTTATTGTAGAAATACCAAAACACTAAATATTTCTACCCAAACTTGANATTTAACAATGAAAATAACTAAAGGAAGAGGATAAACTTATCTCATATTTATGCATATTATAGTCTCTCCTTTTGTAGACTTTGATCTTTCGCACAAAGACTTGAAAGTAACCAATACAAGTAATCAAGAATTTCAATGACATGAAAGGCTCAAACAGGATAAATGTTGTCCTCAAACGATATTTGTCCCTCTCCGATACAATTTTGATGCTTAAAGGTCTTCCGAAAAATGGTTTGGAGGATTAATCAAATCTTATTGTAGAAATACCAAAACACTAAATATTTCTACCCAAACTTGAGAACACAAGGAGGGAAATATGAATATGGAAGAAGAAAGAAGTTTCTTTTCAATTTGGAATGACTCTTATACTTGTTATGTTTTTTCAACATCTTCACAAGAAATAGGATCATCTATATATAGCCATCAGAAAATGTGTACGAAATGGTGCCAAAATATCTCCAAAAGGCACCAAATTCAAAACCACAACGGATAAAAACAGCTAAAAAAAGATCGAAAATTTGTACCATGCGGCCACATGGTATAAAACATACCAGGACATTTTGTCCCGGTATATGGCCATGCGGCCGTGTGGTTCACTCATGTAGCCATGGACCCATTTTTTATTTCAAGTCTCATTTTTATTGTTTTGAACAATAATATCAACAATCCCCCACTTGTT